>JAATLQ010032000.1:0-12766 GCA_013421005.1 Heliconius erato x Heliconius himera | reverse complement strand
TTCAATTTTGTTTACTTTATTGTATAAAATATTATATGATAGTGCTTCAAAAATATATATTTTTATCAACAGTCGTATAACCGAGACGCTATATATCATTCGCAGGCAAACCAATGCCTTGAGTTAATTCAAATGACGATAACTTTTTTTTTAATAAACTGATTTTGATGAAACAACTTTAATAGTTAAGTTGAGTTAAAACAAAGCAATTGGTGAAACTTTTAAGTAAATCGGTTCAGCACCTTCAGAGAAAAATGTGACCATACATATCGACAGACAGACAGACAGACAGACAGACAGACACAAAATAAAACAAAATATTTTTGATTTCTATTATTCTTTTTAAGTGTCCCTATATCCATTTAAGTCAAAATTAATAAATGTACAGCCAAGTATTTTTACTTATTATAGAGATGAACTTATAAGATTTTCACCTGGGGGGCGCTAAAAAAAAATTTTGCCCCGGGCGCAAGTTAAGCTCGCTACGCCACTGGTGGTAATGCTTAAAATTTTGCGAAAAAAATAATGATCTATCATTCTCATCTTGGATCTCTTCTAGAGAGAGATCTATATTAATATAATAACTTAAAAATACGTTTCAAAATCCTACTTTTCGAGGATTCGTAATTCAACGAACTTGCGGGCCCCACCGCCCGCGCCGCCTCCGTGTTCTTATATGTATATGTATATTCATTTTATTTTTGTGGTACATTTTTAAATATTTGTCGAATATTAAAAACTTGCGTTATTATCTACTAATTTCCAATATGATCAATCGCACTAAGCAGGGTATGCAGTGGGAGCCTAGTGATAAGGACACTTCGCTCTTACTACAATTTTACCCGAATTCGGGAGTCATTGCGTGTTGAGTGGTAAAACTCAACGCCGTTCTTTGTCTCGACAATAGAGCGAATAAATGAACATTTTAAATATTTCATTTTCTCGAGTGGGAATCACACGCCGCGCTTATAGTCACACGCTTGTGCCTCTGCGCCGCGACTGGCATCTTAAATATATTATTATATTCTCTCTTTTACAATATTATATTATAAATTTTGAAAAATTATTATAAAAAAAATATGTATTTAAGTAGCTTCAACACTTGAACCATTACGCTGATATTCGGTACTAATTTTAATTCAGTATAAAATAGATGCTCTGTTTAGATAAAACGCCACTCAAATTATTTGAGTCTTTGCAAATCATTTGGAAAAAATGAAAAATAAATGTAATTAGATAAGGCATAGGCAGATAGATAGGCAGTAATTATATTGGATTTTGAACATTCAAAATTAATTTTTACTGCCATCTAGCGGACTAGGCTTAGACTAACTACAAGAACATTACCGCGAGCAGTTGTAACTCGATGTAATTTGTTGTTACAAAAGCTCTTAGTAGTTTTAAAACATACCGGCAGATGTCGTTGTGTATAAAAATCACTTGAAGCAAAAAAGTTTTATAACGTTAATGTTAAAATATTTCAATTTAATTAAATATAAACATAAGAATTTATATTGTATAATTTAAGAATATAATGTATATTGTGCGTCAAACATAAAATGACATATTATAGATTTAAAAAAAAAACTAAATAAAAATCATATACCAACAAGCTTGTTAGGCGGAACCATAGCAACTTATAATAGTCGTTTGTTATTTTGTCATAAACAATCGCGAGGACACTGACCATTGAGGGTCGATATCGAGAGATAGCATCGACCTGTAGCTATGACGTATGGAGATTCCATATTCGAACGCGTTACAGTCAGGCGTAGTAATAGAAGGACGTCGCGTGGCGCATGCTGTGTTGAGCTGTATCGAGCTGTGCCGTGCTGGTAGCAGCTGTGAGTGAGTTGTGCATGTGCTGCGTGCTAGCAGTGGTGTGCGAGGCGCTGTGCTTGCGGGCGCTGGTGTCGCCGGATGAGCGTGTCGGTGCGCGCGGTGCTAGTGGAGGGCCCGCCGCGCCTCAAGGGGCCCTACACGTACGTTAGTACGCCGCGTGCGTTGTACAATAATGCCAAACTCAAGAGAGATCCATCATGGTAAGTAACAAATACCCAATTTATCATTAAATATATTTTTTCTGTTAAGTCATCTATACGTCAAAATATTTTATAAAATACACATGTAAATTGGAAAAAGCAAAAAGTATATATAAAATGTTAATCGACGTAAGTATTGGCCGAACGAAATTTTCATAATCATTGATAATCACGTTTTATTCTATAGTATCATAATAACAGGCCTTCGATTACTTTACTAATAGCATACATTAATGCAATGATGAAATCCAGACAAGTACCAGGAACCTAGAATAATAATGAGTCAACAGGATTCCACGTCGCGACTGTCAAGTGTCACGAATGTCACATTTCTATTTACTCGCATGCATACCTAATTAATAGATACTAGATAGGTGTAGGTGCATTCAATTACACTGATTCTCCAGTTACAATCTAAAAAAAATGCTATTGCTTTCTATGCTATACATCATACATACATATAAATAAAAATTTAGTACTTCCGTACATTCCTTTGTTTCTTAAATAAAAAATCGTATTGTGATAGAAACCGTTGAAACATTAAAAATAAAATTTTTCATATTTGTAAAATTTCCCAAATTAAATTCCTTAGTAGCCGATGTCTGCTTATTACGTACCTACCGTATTTACATGTAGCTTAGTATTTACAAGCAGGTGTAGGCATAAGTAGACGACCACAAGTTCCATAACCACAAAATTTATAATTATCTCATATTACAATAACAATATTATTTTCTATTCCTACAAATTACAAATACATTTTCTTTTAAAATGAAACTCTTTAACTAGATTAATTGCGTTTATTCATTAGGCATTAAAATTTTTTGCACGCCCGACGTTTCGTTTTTGTAGTAGCCCGTAGTTACGGTACGGGTAGACTGAGATAGTAGCCTTCTGTCAATTGACATAATTATAACATCAAACTACTGCCAACGATTTCTTAATTGAATCGGTTACTGTCCCGTGTGTTGGGTTTCGTTTGAGAATTCTTCTCAGAAAGTTCTTATGAGGGGTTCCCAGGATAACTGTTCTCCCTAGCGGGGACGTAGGGTTTATCAAATGATGTAATGATTGGGTTTATCCGCTGTGCGCTCGCACACAGATTGATGTGATATGATGACTTCAATGCACGCCTATTCTTGAAATCGGATATGTGTTTCTTCACCATAACACCGATGCTTCTCTTTGTTTGACCAATGCATGATAAGCCATAGTAGTTCGCCTGTACACTGCAAAGGAATATTATTTTTCATACCTAAGGGAATATTATTTTTTCAAAAGAATATAATATTGCACTGGTCTCAAGATTTGGCTCATTTTCTTGTTACGCTTGAATATATTTAGTAGTAGGAAGAGATAGCCTCTCATGGGCTGAAACAAAGGTTTGCCAACTGTAGGGACTATGTAGGGTGGTGAGATTCGCCATTGAGGTATCTATTGGTATGCATGGGTTTCCTACAATATATAAAAAAGAGAGATTTGAACCCAAGCCTCTTTTTTTCAGGCAACGTCGATTTTTTTTTCGTTTTTAAAATATGTAGAATAACACATTAAAAATATAAAAAATAAAATCGTGATCTGATATCGTATACTATTAGGGACGGTTGTCGACTCATTGATAACAATTTACAAAAACCGAAAGCCATTAAAATATCCTGAAGTGTATACAGTACCTAATATGCTATATTTTGATTTTTTATTAAAATTACCTACACCAGAGGCCAGTCATGGCGCAAGAGCACAAGCGTGTAAGCTGTAAACGCGACAGGTTGTGGGTTCGATTCCCACTCGAGAAATTAAATATTTTATACTTACATTTCTTCGCTATAGTGTCGAGGCACAGCACACAGTATATTCCGCCACTCAAAACGTTCACCACAGAATTCGGCGGAAAATAGATAACAGAAGTAGGCATGAAGCTAAAAAAATACCTATACAGTTTCAGATGAGTTGATGATGATTTATAATTAGCATTGATAAGGTATATTTATTTATTGTTCAGCTTCATACTGTATATCCTCAAGATAGACAGAAGACAGGATAGGCAGAGGGAACCTAGTGTTAACACACTCCGTTCTCCACTCTCCGCTAAATTTTGGAGGCATTGCCTGTTGAGTGGCGGAATTCATCGCCGCACTTTGCCCGCCGCACACGGTACAAGAACAAGGAAATGAAAATAATAATTATTTCATTTTCCGAGTGGTAATCGAACCCACAATCTGTTGCGTTTACAGTCACACGCTTGTGCCCCTGCGCCACGACTAGCCTCGGGCGGTGGAGAAGTCGCGTGCTCAACGCGATCAATGCGATCCTACTAGAGTCCGACGACGACGGTCCGTAGACGATACTATCGCAAGGTTACTTTATATCTGATGATTTATTTTCAACACTCGAAACTTAAAGCACGAGAACAGTTACTTTTTAAAATTATAAAATAAAATTTGCTTTCACATCAAAAATTTGTTTATTTTTTTTTTATATTAAGAGTCACGCCAACTTTGCTTTGCAACGAATTTAAATTAGTTTCGTAATACCTTCGTTGACTAGACTATAGGAACATCCAATGTTATCTTACTTTAAGTTGTTGCTATCTTCAGCTCATACTTATATATACAAAGAAAAAAATCATTTTTTATTGTACTTAACATATACTACTGTTACAGTGTTTTAGTATAATATATTAATATGAAACCTTTCAAAATACATAAAGCTTATTCGTAATCTTTTAAACGATGAGGCCAGTTATTAAAAACAGCACGTAATATAGGAAAATTTCTTCAATTTTCAAATTGTCAATTGTACGGATTGTTTTATGGACTCCAAATGGCGGTTCGAGGAAGCCTTATTCTCTCAAACTGACCATAAATTATAATCCAGTAGATTAAAATCAGGACTAGATGACGGCCAGTCTTCGGTTCTGATGAAGTACGGAATGTTCGTTTGTAATCAAGATTAGGTGGATCTAACTTTATGACCCTGCGCTAAATCTTGATCTAATGACCGTGCTAGGTTATTGAACATGGTCTTGTCCTTAACAAGACCATCACAAGGCTTAACCTTATTAAGAATGGTATCCTAATACACGTGTGCTGATGTTTTGATACCTTTTTCCCAAAAATAAGGCTCAATCACTCCTACATAGGCTAAACCACCCCACCAAACCATGATTGAAGTCGAATAATGTCCACCATGTGCTCTGTTGAACAAAAAATATATTATCATTTTGTTTGTTAAAATATTGCTCAATTGTAAAATAATTGTCATCCGTAAACATATTTATTCTGTGACCTCCGTCTTTCTATTTTAATCCATCTTTCTGTTTTACGTACGAACACTATATGGACGCCAGATCCTTTTCTATCACAAGCAGAGGAGGTTTCAATGTACCTATCAATAGCCCGGTACACAAACATTTGACTAATACCAAACGTATAGAGAATTTTAAGAATTGTATTTGGCCATTCTTGCTTAATGTAATGCAATCACACCGATTAGGATCTCTTTATCACCCCCTCCATTTTAACATTACAAAATACAATATATTGCTACGAAAATAAGAAAATAGAATAAACAAACGTATACAAATGACATACTAGAAATTCAAATGTAATATTTGGTTTATTTTTAATTTGTAACAGTAGGTATGGCCAAACTGAGTTTATTAATACATTTACGTATATTTTAAATAAAAATAAGCACTTATAAATTAATAATTACCAGAAATTATAATTTAAAATTTTTATACGTTTAGGTACTTAATGTACTTAATAAAATCTAAGAAACTGAATTTGATGCACTTGTAATTGCGGCGTCATCATGAAAATTGGCAGTCCGAAACGTAACTTAGGTGACCCTTACAATAATACAGTGTTATCGAGCTGGTCTGATGATGGAGCTACGACTTGAATAGTAAAACTCTATATATTACTAGTACTTTAAACTAATGGCGTTTTACCTCATAGAATTTATAGATCATTTTTTACTTTTTAGTGTTCGATAAAAGTGTTTTCTAGTTTGTTTTTTTAAATTATATAATTTTTTATGTAAGTTTTTTCGATAATTTCTACGAGACAATGTAGCAGTATAACGTGGACAAAATTTGTATAGAATTAAATATTACACAAAGAAAGTTATCAGTTAATACGTATAATATGTATAAATTAGAATTATTTTAGGTTCGTAGAATTTGACTATTTAGCGTTAGAGGTTCGCGTGAAAGATCGGACGCCGCGATATAGACTTAGATGAAATGTTGCTATTAGTTTGCAGAAGAGCATTGCCCTTAACCTTGGCTCGCAAAAGCAAAGAAAATGTGGGGTCCGGTCGGGAGGACTTTGTGTGTTCACCGTCGACTTGGTAACCAACGCTACTTGTGTTTTTCGACTCTACTTTATATTATATTTTGTATTTTATTCTTTATCACCATCTCATCTTTGTTTTATGAAATATTTAATTTAGAAAATATCTTTTAAAACATTTTTTTTTAAGTGTTTAAAAATATTTAAAAAATGGTATTCTCTCTTGCCAAACGATAATTCTAAGTAATTATTTTAAGATGCTATCAACATAAATAAGTTATAACAAGTGTATAAGAATTTCGACGTAGCTCGATGAGAACTTATGGCTTAGTTGGTCAGAGCGCTTGGACAGTTTCCAAAGAGGCGCGGGTTCAAATCCCGGTATGTTTCAATTTTTATACGGTTTCTGAATAAATATTTAAAAATATTATTGGTAGATCTAAAGCAACACCAAAATTATTGCAATACATAATGGAATAAAGCTGTTGTCATTTGTCATAGAAACTGTTAATGCACTTTAGGTAGGCTGTGAGTTTTTCTTTTAACTTACCGCATAGAGCAGGGCAGATAGAGGATACATGGGAACTTAGTGTTAAGACACTCTGTTTCCATTAAGTCGCGCTTTGCTTCTAGTTAATGCAAGATTATATTAAATTCTTTAAAACACTAATAATTTAATATTCAAGCAACATACATTCTTTTATGTTTAATTACGAATTAGTAAATTATTGTTATTTTTATATTTAAATTAACCTCTGAAAAATTATTCCATGCGTATTTTTTCTATATATTATACCTATAATAGTCTTATCGCTTTTTCCTAATTACAATTTAAATAAATACGTAAAAAAGCCGTTCTATATTATTATAGGTAATAACGCGTCGTAATCTACGCTCAGATCGTAACAAAAGGGAGTAGGGTCAGTAGAGTCCTGCCGCGTCGGCTGCGTACTGACGCACGTCCGGTCTCCTTGGGAAATATTAAGGTTTAGTAGCAAAGGTCAACTTCTCGCTAACATTACATGCTACGTTGGAGGACATTACGATTATATTAGAACAATGTGGCGCTTTTATCCTAAAGTATTATATAACAGTTGACAATTTATTGTTACTTTTTTATATTTTCTTCATATAATTTTATTTATGATGATTGAACGAGGCCAGTCGTGACCCAGAGGCACAAGCGTGCACTGATTGTAGCCTTGTTGTGGGTTCGATTCCCATTGGAGGAAATGAAATGGTTCATGGCAGGTTACTTAGCTTTTATAATAGTTCTTCAGTCACGAATGATCAATGAATGACCTCAAGCGTCACTCTTTATCGACTAAACAATATAATATTTCCCAAAACATAGATTACTTACTAAGCTATTATCTATCTGCTTATCTGCCTAAGGCTCGCGTTCGCGGCCACAGCAGTCTCACCTACCTCTTGTTTTGTTTACTCACAGCGATTAGTTCGCGACGCTACGTCGACGAGCGCGCCCGTTGTTGTTGTAGTTTTATTTTTTAAATATTCGCTACAATTCACATAAATAATTAAATTTATTCTCAAACTTTTATGTTAATATGAAAAAAATATATAATTATTAAAATAAAACAATAAATATATTGTGTAAAACGTAAATATAGCAGTTAATTACTAGAGCCACCTCGTAAGCTAAAGAAAAACAAGCAAAAACGTGCATTAGTCACTTTAATTTTCTTATATATGCATCATACATTGCTCAACTAAGTCTATAAGTTCGAAGTAAGTTACCAACTCCGGCACCCCCGTGTTTACCGCCGCACGCCCACGTGGGCGCTTGCGCGACGGTATACGTACCGCATTAGTGCGCCGCTCGAAACTGAACGCCGTAAGCGACGCGTATGGCCGCGGCGGATACGTCTATCAGTGCCGCGCGCTGACCACCGGCGACCACCGGCGGCCACCAGCGCCGCCGTGACTCAGCGGCAGTGATGCTCGACGTCCCCTCCGAGGCGAATGCCTTCACCGTTATCAACGCCGAGGCGGCGCGGCGAGGCGGCGGGCGCGTGCCGGCGCGCGTAAACGTCGTGAAGCCGCTGCAGCGCGATGACGGCCGCACGCACCTCTCGAGCGCCGCTAAAGACCAGGTGACGGAGAAGATGGTGGCCGCCGTTGCGCCCATGACCATTCTCGACCCTAAGTTCACGCGGGCTCTCGACTTCAAGCTGCGCCGGTTGAAAGAAAAAGAAATCTTGGAAGCCAACCTGCGGCGCCCGACTCGCAACCGACGCCGCCCCGGAGCGCTCGCCACCTCTAATCCCAACCTGAGCTGGAAGGATAGCACTCCACCGAAGAGGACGATGAGTCAATCTCAGCCGCGAATAGACACAATACCTGATGATGATGAACAAGGCAAGATTGGTACAAAACCTGACAAATCTCCAAATATACATAAAAGTCGAAGTAAAGCGTCGGGAGTCAATGATACGGAAAAGCCCCGTTTTATAACTACTGTAAAATCAGGGCAGTTTTTGTTGCCCCCGCCGGACGTCGCGTGCCTTCTCGGATTGGACACGTTGTACCCGTCTCAAGAGAGGGAGAAAATAGTTTATTCATATTCAAGTAAGCCTAAAGCCGTGTCCAACAGAACGAAGCGCTCAATTCCAGATAAAAAGACTGAAAGCATCTCCAATGGGGTGCCATACGGTGCCCCGACTAACGGACGGGCACATGCCGGGGAACTGTTCGGGGGTGTCCGAAGCTTAATAGCGGGAGTTGCCGGAGTCAAGCATCTACTCGACAAACACGACCATGCGTTAGTTTATTGCCATGTTTTTGAATCTATCTATTTAATAGCTAAATTGTGTGCCAAATATATAAATAATGTATTCTATTCAGAGTTATCGTGCATTATGCACACGTTATCGTTGGTATTGATTACAGACGCTACACGATGGTGTGAATCACTGACAATAATAATATTCAGAATCTTATCATATTATTAGCTCGATGTAATTAACTTTTTATCTTACTTCATTAATATAATATAAATATTACGACCCCATTTTAAAATACCTGGTCTAGCAATGTTATCCAATTTTATAAATATCACAACGATAAGTAGAGAGGTCAGGCGATTATTGGGGGTCGCCGGCGGCCTACTTCCGCCCGCCGCCGGCCGACAGGTCACTACCCCTGCGAACCTTACATATCTTATCATTCAAAGAAAACTTACAGCTCGTTTAACTAAACTACATACATACATAATTAATAATCACAAAATAAAATTTAAAACTTAAAAAACACTCTAAAGTCTTATATTTCTAAACTCTTAGCAGGCACATGAAGTTTACGTTATTAAAATAATACCATTGACCTTAATTACATATTCGTTTTTTTTTAAATGAAGGCAAATAGCAATTCAAGATATTATATTTATAACCCATACTGATTGAATTGTACTGTTATAGGTAAAGCTAACAAAGTATGATTATATTGCCCATATATTATTAGTGTGGCTCAACATTTTCCTAAAATATTTTTTATTCTTAGTGTGGGTTAAAATTTTAAATATTGTCAATCTGTTTGCCCGCAGCGGAAGCGTGGCGCCGGCGGGACATGCCAACCTGATGCACGACAAGCGAGTGGTGCGCGGGAGCACCTTCGCCGCGCACCCGCAAGCCTCGGTAAGTGGTTCAGCTCACATAATAAGCGTGTCAAAACTTTTTTTTTCTATCAGCTGCACGCTGTTTCCCGCATGTAGCAGAGCAGGTAGAGGGAACCTAGTATTAGGACCCTTTTGGCCAAATTCTGAAGTTAATGCGTGTTGAACGCCGTGCCTTGTCTCGGCACCAGAGCGGAGACATGAAAATATTAAATATTTCCTCGAGTGGTCATTGAGCCCACAACCTGTCGCGTTTACAGTCACATGCTTATGCCACAATGCCACGACTGGCCTCTTAATTTTAATCACCTATTTTATTTCGATTTAACCACCTCGCTGGTAAAAAATAATAATAAATTTATTATAAAAAAATTAAAAAATTAAATTAGCTTCACGCTATATCCCGCACACAGCAGGGTAGGCAGAGGGAACCTAGTGTTAAGACACTCCGTTCCCCACTTTCTGCCGAATTCTGGAGGCATTGCGTGTTGAGTGGCAGAAGTCAACGCCGCGCTTAACCTCGACACCAGAGCGAAGAAATGGAGATATATAATAATAAAAATAAAGATATATAATTTAAGTAAATATTTCATCTCCTCGAGTGGGGATCGAACCCACAACCAGTCGGTTTTGCAGTCACACCTCGTGCCGCTGCGCCACGACCGGCCTCATTTATTATAGATATTAGAATTTTTGATTTTACAACAAAAATTTTGCTTAGTTAAAATATGAAACGTATGGCTGTAAATTAAAAAATACTGAGATGATAATTGTATGATTTCATAGATTCAGGTACACCATTCCCTCCCTGAAAACTAAGTTTTGGCATTCTGAGAGCTGAGGTACTAGATTTGGTAGAATTAAGACTGTCGCATAATTCACACAGCGATTCATGTCCATAGCACAGCGGTAGTTAGATCTAAAAGGTTGCGGTGTCCACTGGGGAAGCAAGCAAATACTTAGACATAATTAAAGTGAACAGATATTTTATTTTCGTAGTACTGTAATGGATTATTGATATCGATTAGGGATCTAAAACTGTTTTTCACATTTTTCTCAATTGATCTGATTTTTGTTATTAGAATACTAAATAAAATAATAATAAAATAGAAAAAAGATACTATTTTTTTAGACCATTCATAACGTTTAGGCCCCCGATTTACTCATCTTCCCGTATTGATACCATCGCGACGTATTTAAGGCGCAGGAGCACAAAGTGTGTTAAAACTAATGAACTCAAAATTCACCAAATACATTCTTTATACAAATGTATTAAATAAAAATCAGATCACGCTGTATCCCGCACACAGCAGGGCAGACAGAGGGAACCCCACTTTCTGCCGAATTCTGGAGGCATTGCGTGTTGAGTGGCAGAACTCAACGCCGCGCTTAGCCTCGACACCAGAGCGAAGAAATGGCAATATAAATTTAAGTAAATATTTCATCTCCTCGAGTGGGGAGCGAACCCACAACCAGTCGGTTTTACAGTCACACTTCGTGCCGCTGCGCTATGACTGGCCTAACGTACATATATAGCAAATAGCGAGCAGGGCACAGGCAGGTAGGAAAGGTAAGTATTCGATCGCCGGCCGCCGTAATCCGATATTCATAGTGGCTAACGAGCAACGAATGCGGTCAACGTCTCTACCCTGGAACTTGGAACTGGGCCAATTAAATACTACTCCACTTTGTTTCTTCAAACTAAATATTTTTATTTCACCATATTTGTAGACTGG
Source organism: Heliconius erato x Heliconius himera (assembly GCA_013421005.1). Taxonomy (NCBI): domain Eukaryota; kingdom Metazoa; phylum Arthropoda; class Insecta; order Lepidoptera; family Nymphalidae; genus Heliconius; species Heliconius erato x Heliconius himera. Next base: position 1,059 of record JAATLQ010032000.1, on the reverse strand, counting down.
GACCCCATTTCTCTGGTTGGGCGATGTTTTTAATGATTTTAGCTGTACAAATTGCGGAGTTTGACCGTAAATAAATCTACCTATTATTTATTACCTTTTAGTAGTAATAGATTAATAAAAGCGTGTTAATGAGGCCGTCACGACGCAGGGTCACAAGGGTGTGAATGTAAAAAAGGTTGTGGTTTCGATCTCCACAGAATCGGGCAAAAACCCGGCATTGAATTCCGCCAATCAAGAACCTCGAAAAATTTAGCGGAAAGTGGTGAAAAATTCAACGGAGTGTCTTAACACTAGATTCCCTCTGCATACCCTGCTGTATGCAGCATATATTTTTTAAATGTAAATAAAATGTAATGTTATTTTACATTTTTTGAGTGTTAATCACACTTAGGGAAGATTTTTTTTTATTTAGAAAATATATAAAATTTTTTAACGTAAACGAAACCGTCTCACCGATCCTATCTTGGTGGCTGGCACGTATGGCCTACCTAGTGATCAGAGCGCTTGGACGGTCTCCAAGCGCCGTGGGTTTAAATCCCGGTATGTTCAAAAAACTTATACATTTTTAAGTACTAAGCTTATTTATCTATATTAATATAATAAAGCGGAAGAGTTTGTTTGTTTGTTTAAACGCTAAGATCTCTGGATCTACTGGTCGGATTTACTTTGTTTTTGGTTTGTATGAAAGCTGGATTCTTCAGAAATGCTATAGGCTATATAACATTACATTACACATATATTCAAAATATATTAAAATACTTTCCAATTTGACATGAAATTTATTCTGCCATGTTAATAACAACCGACCGTTGCTAAGCAATTGGTTTGGTTTGGTTTCTTTTAATATGGCGTTCCGAGCGTGCCAGTTGAGCACAAAATCACTTCGCCAATGTCACGTTGAATGGAGAACACACGAAAGAGGTTGTACGGTAAAAAAAGATAATATTACATAACAGAAAAATGCATGTTTAAAAGAGTTCCCAGAAAAATACTGCCTTCACCTATAACAAGACAAAAATATATATACAATATATAAATATAGAGGGTTAGTAATACCTA
>JAATLQ010031999.1:39064-51825 GCA_013421005.1 Heliconius erato x Heliconius himera | reverse complement strand
TAACATCGCTCTACATCTAACACGATCTCAGTACCTAGATACACGCTCAAATGTAACATTAAATTATAAATAATAATCTAGAAGATTAATAAATAAAATTATTAATATCACAGTAGGTCAACTGCCAGCTAGTCAATCTAATTTTACAACTCTATCATGTTTCAAATATTGAGTAAAACGTGAAGCAAAAACAAATTGCATTATATTTATTAAAAAACTAATTGAATTCTGTTCATAAATGTAAATAGTCAAAAATATATATTCTGAGGGACTGAGCTGACCGTGGCGATAAAAACTGCTGTGATATTGACAACATGGAAATACGCCTACATTTTACGATCAAAGTATAACATTTCAAATTCATTATTTTTAATAAAGGAAAAAAACGATCCTTCAAATTGATAATAATAATAAATTCAACCTCTTAAAAACTTAAAGCTAATGGTAACTATGGGGCCGATGCGTCAACGATATGCTAGCATTAATTAAATGTGCATATCGTCAAGTCAAGAGGCATTTAACTAAAACATTTTTCTTATTACCCAGTAGCGTTTTGATTGCGGAAAAATTAAATCGGACCGCTGCTTCAAACAAATCACCCCTATCCATGTACATATGTATAAAATAGGCTTTAATATTTATGGCAGAACACCAACGCAAATCTTTTGGCAAACGATTTTTAATTGCCTATGTGATAACGACATTTTTTTAATGTTAATCAGAAGATCTAATATCTATGGACCTCGCGTCCTATATTGAAATTATTACACGAGTGGTAGGTATTTACTTATAGGAGACATATTTTTTATAAAATTTTATTGCCCACATAAAATGTTATTAGTCTTGGTGTATAATATCATAGTGTGGTGTTTGTAGTCATAACAGTATATGTTTGCATGTTTTATTACTAGATACACTAAAACCAATTTAACATATGGATATTGAAATAAAGAACGATTTCAGATTCTCAACAATGTGGTTTTTTTTTTAAGAATCTGAAAAAGTTATTATATCATTGTTGTTAAAACTTATATAATTTTGAATATTTATATTAAGAATACTTAAAAAGATACATTAATCAAACCGGTACCATTATTATTCCACGCTTACCAATTATATACATATTGATACATATAAACAGTTATCGTTCAACTATATTAACTTGTAGATAATATTGCTTAAACTTTTGTTGATATTATACAACTCTTTAAAAAACAAGACTTAACAGAAATCAAAAATTAAGATGTTATAAGTTGTCTTAATCGACATATTTACATGCATAGTTGTACAGCTTCATCATAAAAAATCTATATCTAATACTTTTATTATTAAATGATTATTGATTTAGACATGTGCTTTCAAAAAAGTAAAATATCTATGTTTTATAATTCTACCATCAGATTGGTAAACTTTCTTGCCTCTCTCTCTTATAGAAATACTCGATTGTCTATATAAAGGTACTCTTTAGCTAAGTACAATAAAAAGTTAATTTTTTGATTAACTAAATAATAATTAATTATATCTAACTTAAATAAAATAAACTTTAAATGTAGACGGATGTAATATCAAGCGACGACATATTTCGCTCATTTTCAGCACATTAAAAATATATTAATAATAAATTAAATACACTCTTTTATAAAAACATCTAATAACACGCAATCCAGTAAAAGCAAAAATATTACGAAATATAGACTTAGACGGGACTAGGGCTCGTATCAGGCTCTCTAAATCCGAACTATAGACAAGAGATGTCTGAATGCCTTGTTTGTGATGTATTTAATTAAAAAAAAATATTATCGTTGTATTTCTTTACAGAACAAATTCATTTATTACAGATATTCGCAAATCTTTCAACTTATATGTTTATTAATAATAAAGGCATTTTATATTTCTGTAAAATTATGCTTTCTTTGTACTGAACATGTTACTTTATTATTTTACTATTATGACTTTGGTGTCGAGTGTATACAATATTGAGCAAAATTTTGGCTAAATAAATTAATAGGTACGTAAACTATGTACACATTGCTTAGAAAAATAAAATTGTCTTTATCTAAAATAATTAAAAATACAAATCTTATTTATCTATATAGAAAAAAAAGTAGAGCTATCATAATATATATTTTTTTTTATATATAAATCTAATAGCTTCAAAATAAATTGAGATCTGAAAAACAAATAACCAAGTAGGGTCATTTAGCACCACTTGGCTTTGGGGGTTACGTTAATTACAAACTTTCTCTATTTTCATAACAAAATCGGTGAATTATGACGTAAAAAAATATCAGTTTTACTTATTTATCGTAAATATATTATAGAAATTTCGCCAACTGCAATACGTTTGGCATTAAATTGTGTATTCGATACAGCGAAAGATAAGATTCGAAACAGTTCTGAGATAAATACTTATTTAAGAAGCGTATAAAATTTTTTTGAACGTAGCGGGACTCGAACCCGCGCTCCCTGGAAACCGACCAGCGCCTGGTCGGACGTTCAAATTTTTATACGTTTTCTAAATAAGTATTTTTCTTTCCTAAGTGTGGAATAACACTCTAAAAATGTTTAAAAATAGTTCTGAGATAATTATTGTAAGATCAAGTTTGGTTTTCAGCAAATCTTCATAAATAATATTCTTAAAGTTACATAAAATTTTAAGTAAGATAACAAGTTTTAATAATTAAAGAAGAATGGCTAATTTGGTAATGCCTTCAATGTCTTCGGTGTTACGTTAGTGCCAGTAAAATGGGTCCTACTAGTAGGCAATATATTTTTTTTATATTGTACTTAAAATAATCAAATACTAAGTTATGACTTCAACTTAAAATATCACTAATAGCTAATTTAATCTAATCGCAATTACATCTAAATCCTTACAATATGGCAGTTGTCAAATCGCTAGCTGAGTTGTTGCCTTATACTAAAAGTGATTGATAGTTTTATTTTGGTTTTGGTGAGCGCGGGATTTCGTTTGCCTCGAATTATTAATTTATGATGTCGTCACTAGCTATGACATTAACTTGATGTATCACAACCATTATTGCAATCGTTAGTATTTATGTATTTGGTAGTATAATATTTGCAGGTACACTTTGCAGTACACTCGTTTAATATGTGAACTTAAGTTGCTTTGAAGTATTAATAACCCCGACGCTAAAAAGAGGGCTGTAAGTTGGACCTGTCTGTCTGTTTGCCTGTAGCATTGTACCTCCTAAACGAATAAGCTGATTTGAGTGCGGTTTTTTTAAATTGAAAGCCTAGTTCATCGTGATGGTTCTTAACTCGGTTTTATGTAAATCGGATCAATAGTTTAACAGCTACAAGCACTTTGCCGATACGAGGTAGTGATTTTTTGGGTCGGGGATTTTTTTTTATTTTAATTTGAAATGCTGAAGAATTAAAAATGATACTGGCAAGAAATTGCTCTGAGATTTGTATATCAACGCACTTCTAAGAACTAAATGTAACATTGACAAAAATTGATAGTTAAGAATTATTAAGATGATAGGAGAATGTTTTATCGATAGTAGTTTTACTACAAACATCAGCTGTTTGTACCACGATGACAAAAGGATATTTAAAAATATATATATTAATTTTATACGTGTTTAAATTAATACCAGAATTTAATGATTTAAATTAAAATATATAGACAAAACAAATATCTTTTAGAACAAATTGGTGGAGCATCTTTAAATATGGTAATAATTAACTTTATGACAAACAAATAAAAAATGGAGGTGTAAGAGAAACAATTAGAAAAGATTTAGAAACAGCTTCAACAAACTCATAATCCTACGAAATTGGCACAGACAAGTCTTTACTCTGTCATTGACTTATTAATACATTTCTTCTTTAATAATATTTTTGAATTAATGAAATTAACTTAGAAACACCGCGCTGTTTTAATACGAGAAAAATAGATATTTATATTTTATATTTTATCTGTTGTATTTAAATTTATAATAGTGATACAGTACAAAATTTCAGTTAACGATCACATCAAGTAAGAGTAAATACAGCAATATCACTTTAATTTATGTACATATCCGAAAATTGCTTATTTTTATAGAATATATTAAATATATCTTTTTAATAAAATTATCTATTTACAAATATAGTAATATAATAATACTTAACAATAATATTGCATTTCGCAATCGCCCTTATCCGTTCCTTTTGTCTTGTTTCTTTTCTTTTATCACATTTTTGTATTCGAGATATAATCCCAAATACATCTCGCTTCCTTCCTCAGAATCTTTATATAGCCATTACATTCCTTTTGGACACACGCTATCTCATCTCCGTGGCGTCGTTGCTTATAGCTGGTATATAATATATATATTTAACTTATAATACAACATTGTATAGGTTATCACAACTTCTTGTTCAGTTATTCTTTAGTTGCACACAGTGGTAACAAGTGCATACGCATCAGCGACCCTTTAACAAAGTGATGGTTTCCTTTCCAAATGTTACATTTCATAAGACGTCGTAGCCTTGGCTCCGCACTCGTAGCGTTGATAAGATTACGCTCATTTATCGCTTCGCTGGCGGTGGACGGCGCAAATGAGGTGCGCACGCGCAACGGAGCGAGCTGAGTATTGTCTCCTTGTTCTGATAAGACCAACAATGTATACCATACAGATATGTTCATAAAAATTTAAGTCTAATTTGTGTAGTCTTTTACTCGAATCTGAGATAACTTACTGAACTAAGGTTAAGTATATTACTATATGTTTTTATTAGTTATTATCTATTAATTCAGTCAAAACATATAATTAGTGATAGGTATCACTGAAGTTATTGCGACTGGAATGCTTTTCCATTTAGTCGACTTGGTATCGGCGCATGACTGCGCGGCGAGGGCGACGGCAGTATGGAAACGCTGGATCGAGGAGTTGCGATACGATAGGATGCAGCTGTAGGCATTCGATATAATATAGTTGACGACGTGGACGGATTTACCGACTTCATACAACATATGATTCACAATTACGAAGCCTTCACTAAATTATTATTGCTCATTATTTAACATTACTGAACTTTTATTAAATTATATAAGTATATATGTATATATTAATAGATTCGTTTGTAACGTTTGTACAAACAATATTATTTATTATTCATAGATAAGCAACGAAATTATCATTAATTTTGAAATAATCTATGTCTGAGCTGTCTGTTAAAAAAATGTTTTAAGAAAGTAGATTTAAAAGATCAGCGCCAGTGAAAATTTACTACTCAACAAAAATTCTTTAATTTGAAATAAAATTTATGATGTAAATGCGTACGCTAGACTCGCCCAACGTTCCCACACTGCCACGCATAATTTCAGTCTAACCTTAAATCTAGTGCTCTTAATACTAATATTCACAGTCTCCGACCGAGAGCGACACATAGTTACAGTATGCGCGTCACAGTAAAGGCAATTCTACCGCGCTACAAAAATACGTGGGCAATGTCCATTTCGCAGTCAAAATACGAGCCACATTCATAGAGAAAAATATGTCTCCCTTATACATTATATCTATTCAATATATTTTATAATAAATTTACTCCGTATAAGCTTAAATAAAAACACGTTCATAATATATTATCTCGACTTATTCTAAATACATCACATCCCGGACAACAGAGTCTAGTCACTCACACGGAATACTCAAAAAGTCCGCGGTAAAGAATATTAAAATATTCGGCACCAGTAGTAAACTGTTCAATTTACGTGTGCTGCACGCGAGGAGGCGTACGAGCGGCGCACGGGCTAGTCACCAAAGCGCGTACACGCTTTCTTCCATTTGCATTGAGTACACCACTGGTCACGTTGGTCCATGCCATACACTTTGCGACATTTTTTATTATCGGAGCGAGGACGCCTGCCGGGGCTGCCTGGTGAGCTGCTTACGCCTGAGATCTTTAGGTGCTTCTGAAAAGTCAAGCCACTGTTAGGTATCATATGACACAAAAATAAGCTTATGAAATCTTGGAAGAAAATTTTAAATGTACACTATTTTGTGACAGTTATGTGCCTTTAATTATTTAAAATATAGCTAATCAAATGAAAAAAATACAGTTTGGAAAACCTACCGGTGAGCTTGAGCTGGACCAGGAATGCGTTACGGGAATGCTTATGGGTCTTGCGGAACCATTCTGTAACGTTGACAGCAGCCCTTGTCTGGAATTAAAATGATTACCATATTTAAAGAAGAGAAGGTAAATATAATAATAATATGATATATTTTATTTTATCGGAACCATTTATAATACACAAAAATCTATAAGTACAGAAAGAATTATACCTGAAGGAACCGACGAGCTGCCGCTGATAGTCGGGATCCTCGTGCGGTGGACGGCACATGTCTCGGTGGGAAAGAGTGGGTGGCGGAGCAGGTGCAGCCACCTCGTTGTAGTAAAATTCTTCCTCATGATCACTTTCATCCTCATTTTTTGGCCTGAAAGAGATGTTATTATATTAATCTTACATTTTAGAAAACCACTAAAAATTCTAAGCGTCTATAGCAAGCTTTCTATTCATTCATAATTTTATATTTTAAATTTAGATGAATATAGTATATCAGTCTGATAATGGCGATATACTTGATAGTGAACCAAATATTATTTTGTAGTTTCTTACATAATTTTTTATTTTTTTTTCTGTAGAATTGAATTTATATAGAAATGTATATGTTTCCGTAGATATTCTTTTAATTTTTAGCTGATAATGATGTAATATTGACAATTATAATACAGTATTTACAAATCAAATTAAAAAGTTTCATATAGGATGTTATCAATATTAAAACAACATGAGAATAGAGTTATGTAAGATCTCGCTGTGATATGGCCTTGTGTGTAACGAGCTCGGGCCTAGCAGCGGCAACCTTGTCATGAAACGTGGCTGCTTCCGGGTCAGTAAGGGCCGGCTTTTTAATCAACATTTAATACATATAACTACGTGTGACATTATAAACATAACCTTTAAACAACTTCATGCTGTGACACAACATTTATTAAAAAAGTTTATATATAAATGTTTAAAATAAATATTTGCAGTTTATATTATTTATCTGTAACACTTTATGTAAATATTTAAACTAAGTGGATGCAGATGATGCAAATTAGGCTATCGCGAGTACATTGCAACCTTGTTTTTATACAGGAAATTAAATAACAACGCTTACCGATTTTCATAATACTATAATATATCTTAAATATATAATAGGAAAAGAAAATATTAACTCATTGTATTACATTTCTGCATTACTGATATCATATGAATTTTAGTTGGCAACCACAAGGTAATGTAAACATGTGCGGTAGGTATTTGCACTTATGTCTATATTGCTTAGGAAGACGAGGATTATTGTTCAAGGTTGTATCATAGTTCACGCCATTATATAATCAATTACGAAAATAGCTAAATAAATAAAAATATAAGAAGATGGGTACCCCAAATGTGTTTGTCTGATGTGCGTCTCTATGGAAGTGCGTGTGGAGGTGTAGTGGCCGCAACCTCGCCACGAACATTTAAACACAACGCTGTTTATCTGAAACAATAGAAAAATTTAATTAATCATAACATTCAATACAGTTAAAATAAAGTTAAATTGAGAGCTGAGAAGTATCGCACGGAAACGACTCTAGGTCGCGGCCTTGTCGATGTCGCAACGCCTCACTCCCTCGCGCCTCGTGTGTTGCTGGCGGCCGCCGTCCGCTGCCACTTGCCACACCCGCCTGTCGTCCGAGGTGACACACAACACACAGTGCACATGAATGTCTTAGTGTACCTACTCTCTTCGAGTTACATTGTTCGCAGTTGCCACCTTTACGCCTTCCGGAATGAGATATAGGCTTACGTAAATACATAATTAGAAAGTTTCCTTTTAGACCTTGTTCAGATATCGGCATTGCTTTGAACATATTTGCAACATAAATCCACAATATCATTTAAGATATAAAATAATTTGTTAGTATTATAATATAGATATAAATAGTTAAAAATGACAAAGGTAGAGCTACACGCGAAGGCATACACGAATTAAATTTAAAGTGAATAAAAGTGATGGGATGTGAAGAAACAGTTTATTGATAGCAGGGCAAGGTGAGAGATTAGTGAGCTATGCCAAAGATTTTACTGTGGCCTTCATTTCAATGATACTTTATGTTCGATTAAATTTAACTGTTGCAAAATCGAGACATAGTTTCTTTTTATTTCACAAATAAATATTTGACAAGTTCTAAAACTTGATACAACATTTATTTTAAATTTCGTTGTAATAGACAACAGTAGGATTGTAGAATAATGATTTACAAATGGCTCGGGCGACGCGTCCTAGAGAGCAGCACAGGCGCTTCACGCCGGGGAACTGAAGTTATATCAAATGCATATAGAACTGGGTCAGGTCAGAGACGAAGGGGGGCCGCGGTGTTGCCATCTAGGTCGCAATACCACGGCCAAGGGTGGCTTATGAAGGTTGCTGCTTCTTTGTTTCAGTTTTATAGAGATATTATAGATTTTAAATAAGAAATATATATAATAATCATTTTATGCCAATCTATCCTTGACGAATGATTCTCTCCAATTTCCAAAGCGTAAAGTTAAATTAAAATAGGAAGTAATATCTCTCAAAGGTAAAAAAATATTTATATTTATATATATTTTCAGAATAAACCATTATTGGTTAAAACTTGGAAATCATGTGAGTCATAATCGAGTCAGTGGATGATGGACCGTATTTGTTATAACTAAACAATATCATTGAGAATTACTAAGACAAAGGACATTGTTATTGAAGTAAACTAGGAACTATTAAAACAATAAAAACTTTTTGAATGATTTTTTATGCATTCGCTAAGGTAATTTATCTTATTATACGTTATTCTAAATGTCTTGTAAACTTTAAGATGATATTTTCTTATTCGTTCTTATTTCCAAGCTGGGAACATGTTTAAAAATGAACTTATAAGGAATAATATTGGTATCATTTACGATATATCGTATGTTTAATCAATATTAATAAAGTATTATTACTTAAGCCTTGTAAATGCAAATGTCAAATGAAATGCAGTTTACCTTCTCAGGAAGGTTTATACGGCAAAACATAAAAGAAATCACCACTTAAGTCATTCAAATACTTAATTTATGCCACATTATAAAAGAAAGGAAGTTCTTATTTATTCTGTTGAGAGTTCTCTGTTATAGAGTAAGACAGATACATATTTTACACACAATATGCATACTATACATAATATATTTAGGTATGGTCTAATATTTCAGCTGAATGATTCACCTTCCCTCGCAAACAGAGGGTGGGAGTGCCGAGGGCGCGTCCCTCACTGCACCATTGACCTAGTTTTGGCCTTCAATAGTACAGCCATTACAAACTAGGTCTCGCTAACCAAACTTTATTAAACAGTATTACGATTACACATTTTTAATACCTATACCGCACTAAATGCCTAATACATATTTAATTTTATATGTTTAATAGATTATTATGTAATGTCATATAATATGTTAATTCAATGATTCTAGATCTTTCCTATCTCTATTAAGATTTGTTATCAGTTATTATATAATCATTGTTTGTTTTGTTCTCTAACATGATCGCAAATCTACTTCTGCAACCTGCAGTCAACACTTATAAATACTTTTATCTCATAATGGCGGTCCCCGCTAACGCAGTAGTGTGCCGTCTATACGCTTTACACGTGCCAGACTACTTGAATGTGTGCAACAGAGTGCAGTTGGATGTGGCACAGAAGCTATAATACATTTATTTACTATACATTTATATATTATACATCCATTTTGTAGTATATTATACATTTATTTAGTGACAATATATTGTGGATGTGGCAATTGGCCGAGATGCAAACACAAGTTGACTCTGATCGTGGTTTTATCTCACTGTAATTAGAACGTTTATTTAGGTCTTATGCTCGTTAACTGAATTAATATTAAATATTTATTTATTTGTGTTTATAAATGATTATATTGTTTATTTTTTATTTTGTTTAACTATGTATATGCAGTAGTACTGTCGTGTCGTTTCAGGTTTTTTTTAGTTGAATAGAGAGAGAGAGAGAGGGATAGCTAGATTCACGTGTAGATGGGGGTTAAAATATCCATCGGGTGAAGTGGGTGGTTAGTAACACAACTCGCTGTGTAGCTTTACCTCCTTTGCTAAATTAATATATATTAAGAATTTCTAATAATTATTACGCATAATTAATAATACTTGTAGGTTTGTATTGTAAATTAGATATAATATATAGCATATATTATATCTAATTTAATTTTATGATGATTTCAGTAAGTATATATAATAATATGTATATATAAACAAAAAAAAAAGTTTAATTAAGAACTTGTTTAACCGAGAGAATTTAACAACGGGATCTTCCATAAACAAAGATTACGTTCTAGAACATAGATAAACATAGAAATGTCATGGCAAAAACCACCGTAACACTAGGTATTAAAGTTTATATTTGCATCCTAACCGGCGTATAACGACGCGGCATTAACGCCGGTTTGTTATTGCACCGTCTCTTTCTTCGGCGAAACGAGATGACTTATTGATTTGTTTTCATTGCATCTCTTTTTGGCCCGTCGTTGCACATAAACCTCTTTCGTTTGAGTGACCTTCTCCTTATTTACTTCGCGGCGCGGCTAGATGAGTTGTTTTGGTGGCATCCCACTCTACCTGAGGCAAGAATGAGGAAGAGGCTGATGTTTAGATGCATGTACTGCTTAGGTTCTGTTCTGTTCGTGTTTGTATGCGGCAAAATGCGTTTAATATATTTTGTAAACATTTAATATGAAACTGCTGATTGATTGAAGTTACTTTTAATTTTCGATAAGTAGTTTTTTTGTATCAAAGTTTATTGTTTAATGTGTCATTACTACAAAAAAATATATACAAACTAAATAATTAATAAAACAAAAGGCAAACAACTCTATACGAAATTTAGTCACGTTTCACGTGGCTGGCTAGAGTTGAAAACACGCTTTGACAAAGAATCAAGCATTTCAAATGTTTACAAACACACCTTTTATGTTAAGAGAACAAAAGTTTTCTAAACTTCAGTTTGAAATTAAAAAATCAAAACGTTATTTTGGTAACATAATTGATATTATTATTAATTATATTTTATTAATATTTAGAATAACATTATAAAAGTACAAATGTAAAAGAGACAGAATTATACCTGAGCTGGGCGAGTTAATATCAAATGCGTCGTAATGCACCCCATGATGACAAGGAGGCTACGAGCCTTCGAGGTCACTGAACTGAACTACATACCATAACTACCCCCTGGCTAGTTTGTTGATATTTGTTAAACTTTACTTCAAATATTACATTAATACAGATAATGTTTACACTTCAATGAATATTGTTATTTATTAAAACATAATTAAACTTTAAATAATACGTAAATATTATACATTTTATAACGTATTTATTTAAAACTCTATATATTTATTGCCATTTTGTTATTTGTTATTAATATTAACTATCAATATCACTTATTAATAATGCGTAAACATAAGAAAGTTATTGAATAAAAATCTCCATTCCACATTAATAGTTCTACAGGTGGCGATGCATTGAACCCGGGGTCCCAAACACCCCCCGCTCCCCCCACACCACAGCCGACACGACCCTCGCTTATTTTTCACTTGTTTATCCCGTACGTTTACCTACCTGTACGTATGTAATAAGAAAAATAGCGGGCAAGAAACTCAATGCGTACGTTTGCCTCATGTCCTTCTCAGAAATTATATAGTTTCTACTCATTTTATTGCAATTTCAAGGCTAATAGCTAGCAATTTTACTTAAAAAATATTTGTAATTCGATTTATTTTTACAAATTTGCAGTAAATTAATGTAGTGTAAAAAATAATCTTTTCTTTTCCTTTTTGGGTATGTTGGTAAATTGAAAATTATTTTTATATTAAATTACACAACTTTAAACACAGAAATAGCAAGTAAACAATAGTTGCAGCTACCTATTCTATTGATAAATGTCGCAAGGTAACTGACCAAGACAAGTAAGACATACAAAAAGTCGGTTATGGCAACGCTGTTCAAAAATCGTGACAAAAGACAGCATGTATATAAATGAGTCAGAGGTCCTGGCGTCGATCGGGTAAGGTGGTAGTGAGGACTAAGTACTGATGAATCAGCTAGTGGGGCATCCGCCAATCGTTGTAGAGACGCCTCGCTGGTCACCGACCTCGACTGGTTCTGACTTGTTACAATTTCACTTTTTCTTCGAGCCGCTCCCAACATCCCTGCTATATCTAACCGCAATTATCTCAAATTAAACTGCAGTTAAATCTTTAATGGACGTTCAATCTGGCTGTGAGCTACAATCAGGCATTTTGCAACCGACGACACTGACATTTGGCAAATCGTCAAGCGTGTAAAACTACGTAATTTATTTAAGGTGCTTTATTCGTGGCGTATTTTACTATGTAACAGAATGGATGTCGCATAAACTTTATTTGACTTGTAAAATGGGAAGTTTGTTGAACCCGCGGGATCACTCATTATCGCGTCTGATGAACTCGCCACGCTATTGTTGCCCGCGCCGGTGCTACTCAGCGACCGCCGACCGCCGCTCCGTATAAAGGTACGGGCACCGGCACCATGTAAGTATTCACTAAATAATATTTTAGAACATCATTTATTCAATACATTGTCTATTATTAAATCAAATTATATTAAATCAGCTTCACGCTGTATCCCGCA
>JAATLQ010031999.1:0-39054 GCA_013421005.1 Heliconius erato x Heliconius himera | reverse complement strand
TAAAATGGGAAGTTTGTTGAACCCGCGGGATCACTCATTATCGCGTCTGATGAACTCGCCACGCTATTGTTGCCCGCGCCGGTGCTACTCAGCGACCGCCGACCGCCGCTCCGTATAAAGGTACGGGCACCGGCACCATGTAAGTATTCACTAAATAATATTTTAGAACATCATTTATTCAATACATTGTCTATTATTAAATCAAATTATATTAAATCAGCTTCACGCTGTATCCCGCACACAGCATGATAGGCAGAGGGAACCTAGTGTTAAGACACTCCGTTCCCCACTTCCTGCAGAATTCTGAAGAAGGCATTGCGACCACATAAGTATTCACTAAATATTATTTTAGAACATAATTTATTCAGTACATTGTCTTGTATTATTGCTTTTATATGTACTGTGTATTGATCATAGTTTTTATTTAAATAATTGCACAATATTTAAGCTTATGAATAAATCACATCGAAATACTAAACAGCACATAATGCCGAAGTCCGATGTCTGATGCCTGTTCTCTAATACTAAAATAGTGACGTTTGGTACCCAGAAATGACGTCACAGTAATAGTATTTTACGTACTGCCAATGCGCATCCGCGGAAGACTTATTCAAATCGGAGTCGCTTGAAGTGAGTGATCCTTCGAGATGTAAAGTGTAAACATTTGAACTGTCAAGAACGGGCAGTGCCCCGGCAACGGTGTCAATGCCCCGCCGATGCCGGTTAAAAAACGTATCGAGCTCCACCTATACACCGACAGCCCGCCACCGCTGCGTCGCCTCGAGACGTACACAAATGCTAAGAAAAATAGAGGCGCCGATCTAATTTTGCTCTGTATGTGATGTAGAATTCGCTGGGATGCGAATTGCAAGCGTCTATTTGTAAAAATCATCTGTTTTCAAACTAAAGCATCTGCATCGGCATCTACCATCTGCAGTTTTATTATATTCTATTAAGTAAATTGAGCAGTAAACTATTTGTGAGGTGGTCCACCTTATATTCATTATATTATACATTGTTTGATTAATATATTAATATGTTAAAGAAATTCAAGTCCAGCTGCTTTAGAATAGATGTAATATACGGTCGTTTAAGTGAATTTATATTATTTTCTTTAAGGGGAAAACAGAAACAAGAAAAAATATTACATAGGGCTATATACAAATAAATTCATTATAGTATCACATAATTTAGATCACCGTGAAAAGCATTAATTATTTAATTACCCCCAATGCCGTGTGACACGCAAGTTAAACACTTCCTTTGCCCTTATTAAATGTGCAAACTGGTATAAATAATATGTTTAACGTGATCAATGATTATATAGTAGATTCTCTTTATATCGAACGCTGGTCAATGCCTCCAAATTCGGTGTTTTTGACCGCACCAAGCTCCAAGGTCGTCAGGATGGGGTGTGTGAACTGAACGCCCACACGCACAACGCCATGTGCTCAAATTTAAATGGAAATTTGGTAAATGCACATAGAAGATTCATAATTTGTGCATCACGTAAATGATAATGTATCGTGCTACCGATATGCACAGGGATATTAGAACGAGGGAGTCGTGTGGTGCAGGGCGATGACCTGGAGAGCGAGACAGAGCGACAACAAAACTGAAGTTCGTGCGAACTACAGCGACATCATTTTTCGACTTTAACCACAAAGCAGGAAAAACTCAGATATTTTCATACGCAGATCGTTATTATACAATATAGTATAATGTTCACTTTGCATTTTTAATTTTACAATTCAAAATAATATTTATTCCGTAATATAATACAATATGAATCGTTAGAATATTTTACGTAATGTACAGCCGCGTCGACACAAAGGACATCGGTGCCTAATGCAATCGCTGTATCTAGGTCGGCGGTATGGATGTAACCTATATTTGCTATTGCACAACGCGATGCCACAGTACCTACACTACTTGAATAAGCTGGTACAGGCCGTTCGACTCGTCTATACGATCGATGATCATTTATAAAGATAAATTACATATCAATCTAAGACGTAAAGAACAAATATTTTTAGTTAATTTGTGTAATTTGAAATATTTGTAAATGTTATATTGTTAGGCCAGTCGTGGCGCAGCAGCACGAAGTGTGTCTGTAAAACTGACTGGTTGTGGGTTCGATCCCCACTCCAGGAGATTAAATATTTACTTAAATTTATATTTCCATTTCTTCGCTCTGGTGTCGAAGTTAAGCGCGGCGTTGAGTTCTGCCACTTAACACGAAATGCCTCCAGATTTCGGCAGAAAGTGGGGAACGGAGTGTCTTAACACTAGGTTCCCTCTGCCTACCCTGTTATGTGTGGGATACAGAGTGAAGCAGATTTATTTATTTTATTTATTATATTGTTTAACCACATTCTTGTCGTGTTTTAACATGTAAGAATGCTATACAAAACAAAAGTCGTAATTTGGGAGATATGCAAATCGCACTATCAACTATCAAGTAACCATTTAATTTCCAGTTTTTTATAATGTCACATGTCAAGTGAGTGTGTGCGACCCACAAAACCGACCCGCTTTGATATTGTATCGTGTTCCAATATAACAAATAGAATAATTTGTTGTTATTTTTCCGTTTTAAGTAATGTTATACTGAATCTAATTAGTTCTAAATTAAATTGAAATATAATTCTATTCTATTCCATGAAAGTGGAGAACGAAAGTGTCTTCATGGGAACGGAGTGTTTTAACACTACGTTCTCCGGTATCCTATGCTATGTGAAGGATTACACAGGACAGCTTAATAAAAAAATATATTTAGAGTTATGAGGCCAGTCCTGGCGCAGTGGCAGAAAGTGTGACTGTAAAACCGACTGGTTGTAGGTTCGATCTCCACTCGAGGAGATGAAATATTTACTTCTATTTATATTGGACTGGTGTCGAGGCAAAGCGCGGCGTTGAATACTGCCACTCAACACGCAATGCCTCCAGAATTCGGCAGATAGTGGGGAACGGTGTGTCTTAACACTAGGTTCTCTCTGCCTACTCTGAAGAGTGCGGGATACAGCGTGAAGCTAGCTGATTTATATTTAGAGTTATAAAACTGTTTACATAATGGACGAATACAATATAAACAATATTCAACGACACGCATTACGCGACATAGCCGGTATCACAAACTCGCAGGTCATTGTTTTAATACTAAGGTCGAGGAGAACGTCACGAGGTGCCATTACTCCCATAATAATATATTTAAATTTGAAAACTAGTACTGAATATGTATTATGATAGTGCTCTTATTACGTATTTCTTTTAAAATTATTATATTAATTGATAATAAATTATGTAAGTACATTAAATAAGATATTATTTAATGATGTCAAGCAAAAACGAATTGAGAAAGCTAACGGTTGTTTATTTAAAACATTCCAAAGCAATATATTCAGTTGTGATTTGTAATTACTTTACATACTACTAGCTACCCAAATATGGATTCGCCCGCTTCAACTTATAGTTCTATTATACCCAATTTATACAAAATCTTAACGTAAATTGTATTGTATAATTGTAGTCTATGTAATATTCTGCTGTATAAGCTATATAACTGAAAAGTTTCATCTAAAACCGTCCATTAGTTTTTGCGTTAAGGTGGAACAAACATCCATGCTCACAAACATTTGTAATATTAGTAGGAACTAGGATAATCACACGGCGAGCGAGTGGTAATAACCAACATGGCGATTGACACTACGATTTCAGATAGAGGTCAAAACGCAAAACATGCTGACGGCGATAGCTCATATGTGCGTAATTGAGGACGTACATACATATACATGTATATACGTATATACATTGAGGCCAGTTATGTCGCAGGGGCACAAAGTGTGACCGTAAACGTGACTGGTTGTGGGTTCGACCCTCATTTGAGGAAATATTAATTCAAATTTATATTTCCATTTCTTTGCTTAATTGTCGAGGAAAAGCGCGGCGTTGACCTCCGTCACTCAACAAAAATTCCGTCACTCAACAAAAATTCCGGAAAGTGGACAAAGGATTGTCTTAACAGTAGGTTTCGTACGCCTAACTGCTGTGTGCGGGATACAGCGTGAAGCTGTTTTTTTTTAATATACATAGATGCGTGCTCGAACACCGTAATCGATTCGTGCTTGTCATTTCCACTCTTAACTGTTTACAAAGCGGGGAGTGATCAGCGAGCTTCTAGTACCGCAATGTCTTCCGCGTTTTAAATATAGACCGCGAAGGTCTCTTATTCGCTTGTGTTGAAACGACGCTCGACACGACGCAATATTATACGAACCTTGAAACTAAGCTACGTAGAGACAAAAACGTATTTTTTTGCTCTAACTAAATGTAACGGAGTTTTTAGATTAGTGATGAAATTAAAATTTATATTAGGATCGTTCCAAGATAAAAATATACAGTTGTTTTTATAGAACAAATAAGTATATAAATTAGATTAATCATATATTATAATTTTAATAATGTACACTTAACAAATGGTTATTGAGGCTGTTGTGGCACAATGGCACAGGCGCGTCACTATAAACGCGATTGGGGTTCATATTTCTACTTGGGGAAATTAGTAACCATTTTATAATATCTCATTTCTTTCTTCTAGTTACAAGGCAAAGCGCGGCGTTGAGTTCCTCCGCTCAACAGATAATAACTCGAGATATTCGGCGGGAAGTGGGCAACGCGAAGTGTCTTAACACTATGTTCCCTTTGCCTACCCTGATTGCGGGTTACAGCGTGAAGACGAAGAAAAAAGACAAATTATTAAGTAGTAATATAAGTGTCACAAACATCTTACGTGCAGCATCACTCTGTAATCGCAAGTAGCGCCAGCCGTCCGCCCTTGGTTTCCGCAACCGATTTGTTATCTATGTTTATCAAGAATTCAGATATGTTGTAAAAGATAAAACACGTATATTTCTATTAAATAAGTACTTTTATTTTATATAATAAATATATAAAGATTTTTAAAGATCATTTTCTTATGGCCATCTTAGTAAAGCTGGTAATAGTTTGGGAATCCATCATTTCTCTTGAGAATGTTTATATATTTTAATGATCTTTCATTAGTACGGTAAGACATTGAGTGGAGTTCATTTCGGTATTGAAACAAGCAAAATTCCCCTTAAAATCGGTAAAATGGGAGAAAGGAAAAAATATATGCAGCTAATATTATTAATATTAGTTACTCAATCACTACCTATATATGAATGAAGTCAAGAAATTAAGTAAGAGAGAAGATAATAGAATTGAGAAGATTCAAAATATTAAATTTACGAATTGTTACAAATGTTTTTTTTGTGATCCAGGAAGTAATTTTGCGTATTCTTTGATAACAATTGCTGTATATTATAATCTACTTATAATGATAACACGACCTTCATTATATACGAATACTGACGACATTGACGTCTTCTTGGGCATTTTTATCTACAGTTATACATATTTTACTTGTAAGATAACAAATATTTTATTAAAAACAATGAAATTAGTTTCACGCTGTATGTCAGACAAAGCAGAGTAGGCAGAGGGAACCAATGTTAAGACACTCCGTTTCCCAGTTTCCCCCAAATTCTGAAGGCATTACGTGTTGAGTGGCGGAACTCAACTTCGTGTTTTGCCTCGACAGCAGAGCAAAGAAATGAAAATATAAATTAAAATAAAAAAAAAACTTGAATAGGGATCGAACCCGTAACCAATCGTGTTTATAATCACATTTTGTGCCTCTGCGCCACAATTGGCCTTATTTTATTAACTTTATTATAAAATTGTGTTTTGTATTTGTGTAACTACGTATGGTCTGTAGATGAAGGTATGCACTATACACGGTTTGTAAAAAAGGAAACATCGATAGGCATGTCTAGTTATCTGACTTCCTTATTCCTAAATGGAAGTTGTTTGGAACCTTACAAAAGATTATCGTTATTTAAGGTACGGTACTTTTAAATTAACATCCTTTTGTTCTATTAATATAAGAATGCAAATTAAATTATACAGTATACTTATTTAATATTTTATTAAGATATTTTGTATTTTTATATCATTTTAAATGGAGATAATTCTTTAAAAAAAAATATTTTCTCTTAGCAAGGTTACTCGTGTGCATTGATAACATTTCTTCAATGACATTGCCTACAATATTGGTCGATTTCTTATCGGTTGTAGATATATTATATTTCCTTATGAATACAATAAGTTGACAAAGATAAGTTTAATAATTAAGCTCTATTATAATGTAGCATACTATAATATACTATAACTGCATATATATACAAGAGATAACATCGTATTGGCATGTTTAATATGTTGTTTTTGTTGTAATTCATGATAAATTTATATATTTTTCTTGTGATAGAGAAAGTAAATATAGTGTATTGAGTGTTTAAAGATGTTTAAATGGGCGCAAAGGAGATTATGCAACGAGCAGGGGCTTGTGCGCGTGCGCTGATGCAACGCGCCCGGCTGTTGTTATAGCGGCGACGTCAGCACGCCGGGGGCGGAGTCACCGGTGCCTGCGCTATCAACATAGCTAGCTCTCCGCGTGCCTGCCGTATGTTATTGTTACAGAACACATATCAGTGATATATGAAATGGAGTTGGTCTACCGTTTCTGTTGGGATCAAAATTAAATCAAAATCAGTTTCACGCTGTATCCCGCACACAGCAGGGTAGGCAGAGGGAATCTAGTGTTAAGACACTCCGTTCCCCACTTTCTGCGGAATTCTGGAGGCATTGCGTGTTGAGTGGCAGCACTTTAGGCCGCGCTTAGCCTCGACACCAGAGCGAAGAAATGGAAATATAAATTTAAGTAAATATTTCATCTCCTCGAGTGGGGATCGAACCAACAACCACTCGGTTTTACAGTCACACTTTGTTGCCCCTGCGCCACGACTGGCCTCAAAATTAAAATATTATTTATTCAATTATGATATCACAAATACTTTTGAATCGTCAAATTATATTGAAATGTCAGTTGTGTCAGTCATAAAGGAAGCTACCAGTGTCAGCCGTACATATATAATTTGATAGTACCCGATTTTAAGTAAACCACTGTGCCTGGTCTACTAATGGAAACTTAATGGCTACTTCTGATATCAACCGCAGTAATTCGCAAATAGTTTTGTTCTAGGAAAGAATAATGAAGCGGCCAGCGCGGGCGTGTTGTGTCACGAGTCACGACTGCGTGGTAGTATCATTGTTATGACTTTGGTGGAGATCAGATACTATTGTGTAAATATTTGTAATCGCCATCGTGGTAAGCGTTTCTTAAATATTTCCTTTTTTATTATTATACATTCCCTATCAACTAGTTTAAATGTGGCAAACCTTACGTCAATATTAAAATATTATTTAAATAATTAATAAAGTAGAAATACTATCATTACGTTGCGATAAAATCATACGTTGAGTTCTGTCGTGTGTGTTCTGTGTGTCTCAACACCCAATGCCTCCAGAATTCGGCAGAAAATGGGGAACGGAGTGTCTTGTCTTGGAGTGTCTTAAAACTAGGTTCCCTCTGCCTACCCTGCTGTATGCGGGATACAGCGTGAAGCTAATTTTTAGAAATAATATTGTATATTCTACGTGAACGTACGTATTTTGAAAGTGAAAGGTATATTTTTTTAGTAAATATCTAGCTGATGGTAAAACAGCTCAATTAATAATAAATATTACATCCATAGTCATTGGTTAAACTTGTTAAGCATTCAGCAACGTGCTAGATAAATTTTGCATAATCGAAATAGTAATATTTATGGCGTATTATTTATGTTATTTACTGTCAAATGTTATTGCTTGAAGTAGAATGGAAAAATTTATAAAATATTTTACGATTAAATAAAAATCAGCTTCACGCTGTATCCAGGGTAGGCAGAGGGAACCTAGAGTTAAGATACTCCGCTGCCCACTTTCCGCCGAATTTTAGAGGCATTGTGTGTTGAGTGGCGGAACTCAACGCCGCTCTTTGCCTCGACACCAGAGCGAAGAATTAGAAATATAAATATAAATAAATATTTCATTGCCTCGAGTGGGGATCGAACCACAACCGTCGCGTTACAGTCACACTCTTGTGCCGCTGGGCCACGACGGCCCCTTTTACGCTTAAACGTTTTAAAAAATAGAAATGTTTTCACATAGGAATATGTTGGTATATTATCTATGTTTTAAAACATGCAGAGAGCTTACAAGGCCTTGCTTGGTTATAATAGCTGTGTCCTTAGCCAAGGTCTGCCAGCTGGCGTCACTCCTACACTCGTTAACAAGAGATTTTTGCATCTATTCATATAACATGATATTGTATATATTTCATAATCGACGTGAAGGTGAATCTTAGATTTACTGTATATTATATTATATGAAAAGTGAAATTGTCGGTATTAACAGTTAGTGACTTTAATAGTATGAATACATTACGATAGAAATTCCAACATAAATGTCAGACATTAATGTTTGTACTGAGTACGGTTCTTTTAATGTCTCAGTAGTATTTTGTAAGTGTACGGAAATTAGGTCCGAGCTATTTTCTAGCAAACTGGTGATAATATAGTGCGTTTATTGTGCGCGGTGCTGTCTATTGAAAATGTCAAGCATGTTCCAAAGCATTTCATGTTTTTAGGGTTCCGTACCTTTTAAGGAAACAAGGAACCCTTATAACATTACATTGTTGTCCGTCTATCTGTGTCTGTTAATAGGGTACTTCCGGTTGACCCAGAATTATGAAATTTGGCAGCTAACACCCACAGATAGTACTAGTTCAGGATAAAATCTGAAAACTAGACATCTGTGGTTAAATCTTAAAAAACAGTAGGCTTAAAAGGGTTCAAATTTGATATTACAGCCGTTAGTTCAAGTGAGGTATCACATGAAAGGGCTCTGGCTAAGGTAAGCCTTAATATAAAAAAAAAAGAACTCGAGATCTACAATTTTTTATTTTATCAACTGTCCTAGATACTTGGTCACAAAGTATTAACACAGCGGCTGATGCGACACTAAGTTTAGTCTTACAATAAGTTTTGCAATTAGCTACATTAGTGTTTATACAGAAACACTTGATGTACTTATATACTGAGTGTACCGTCTACAGTGTAGAGGAAGATGGCAAATCCTAATACAAATATACAGGCTTAACGATATAGTGACGTAATAATTTTTTGGAACACTACACGGGCTGGTGAGCCGCGGTAAGAGGCTCACGGGAACTGGTTGCGTCCGCACATGTGTCGGCCAGCGGGCAGCGGGTCGGCGACCCTGGCGCCGATAATCCGAATGCTGACACCGAGGAAAGATTATACTAATGCACAATAATCGACGTTAGTCATTCGCGAGGAAACACTTTATTTATATTATTATTATCATGAGGCCAGTAGTGGCGCAGCGGCACAAAGTGTGCCTGTAAACGCCACTGGTTGTGGGTTTGATCCTCACCACAGGAAATGAAATATTTCTTTATATATTTCCATTTCGTCGCTCTGGTGTCGGAGCAAAGCGCGGCGTTGGGTTCCACCACTCAACACGCAATACCTCCAGAATTCTACGTAAAGTGAGGAACGGAGTATCTTAACTGTGTCTTAGCTGATTTAATTTTGATCTATTATCATAGACTGAATTAATTCCTTTCTATTACTCATATCCTATTACACTTAAAATGCATTTGCAGCTAGCGTTAGATATCACATATAAGTTGTCGATCAATAATTATATTAATCATATTCTATCATTCTTTGTGTCATTTCCCTGACTCATTTCTAAGTACAGATTTCCGCTTGCCATCAGAAGTAGTAGTAGTTGCCAAGTGAGTCAGAAGTAGTAGAGTGCCTCATGTGATCATTCCATCGGCGACACCTAGTCTGGGACATGCTTTTGTTGCACAAATGATAGGTACAGCTAGTATTGCTAGCTATTTGCGTAGGAGTCTATTGGCATAGCGATATTACCTAAATTCCGATTCTGGCGGAGTATTGATGGTGTTATCGAATACCAGTAAATTGGTTTCAATGGGATTCGATTTTTATAATGAATTATAACCTGAAAGGTGCGTGCGAGACTAGAAGTAATAATGTATTAATATATCATAAAAATAAATAAAATAAATCAGCTCCACACTGTATCCCGCACACAGCAGGGTAGGCAGAGGGAACCTAGTGTTAAGACTCCGTTCCCCAGTTTCTGTTTTCATTCGAAATAAAACCCAAACTTTTGTAAAAATGTTACAAAATGTCAAAATTTATTTTTACTCCAGTTCACAACGCGCGTGTAAACGTTTGTTACTCAAGAATAGTTGTTAAAAATGAAGCGTCTCTAGTCCACCCACAAGATTTTGGCTGGCACTACAAGGTTGGACTAGAAGCGTGGGTTGAAGCACCTTGCACGCCACACACGTTTTAGTAAACTACTCATTTCGTATGAATGAGAAATGATTTCTAGTTAAATAAAAAAACTCTCTTTCTCTCTTTATCTTACGTGCTCACAAATACAGAGTGTTTAATCTCGATAACTTAACGTCACTACAATATTATATTTATGTATACGATGCAAGTGCACCCATAAATGTTCTTAGTTTAAGGAAGCCCCTGCATGAATATGTAGGTTACATAAGAAGTTACACAAACTTATCGATATTTGTATTTTTTACTATTGAAAAAAACACATTAGACTGATGATTTTATTTAAAACTATTTTAAATTATACGTTCATATGTGATCGTCTATCAAAATTTCATGTTTTACTTGAAGTTAAGCCGTTGAGTGTAACAATCTTGAGAGCGATTTTGAAGGATCTCAAGGTCGCTCTCAAGATGTGTTTTGAAATTTGATCAGACTTGAAAGCGATTTATAAACACAGGCCTTAGTTATGTGTGTTTAAATAGCTTATATTTAAAATATAGGCTATTTCAACACGTAACTAATCTAACAAAGAACTCATTATTTAACTATGGTTAAACAAAACGAGAGACTGGGATCTAATTTCAAGTAACTACACCGTCATTTTAAAAAACTTTTTATTATAAATAATAATTAAGTACAAAAGTTAGAGGCCAGTCAGGCGCAGGGGATCAAGCGTGCGACTCTGCGTGGGTTCGATTCTCTCCACAATGCCTTTAGAATTCGGCGGAAAGTGAAGAACGGAAATGTCTTAATAGGAACGGAGAGTCTTGACACTAGATTTCTAGGTTCTCTCTAACCTGCTATGAGCAAGATATAATGTGAAGCTAAAATAACAAAAAAAAATAAAACTAACAGAAGGTTTAAATAAAGTTTAGCATGTAAGGTAGAGTCAGTAGTTGTCGCTAACGCGGTCGTAAATACGATATTTATGAGTAGTTTACAATGGAGTGACATAACGTGCGGCCGCATTGCCTATGCCTTGACATTGTACGACACACTGAACCGCGCACGTGTATAGTTAATAATAATATAAAATATTATTGATACTTGAAAGCGATGCATGCTTTATATGTATATGTAACCTACATTCGGTTTTGAAAGTTATTTATTATTTTTGTATTATTTTTTCTCCGCATATAGTAAGGTAGGCAGAGAGAATCTAGTGTTAAGACACTCCGTTTCCCATTTTTCACCGTTTTTTGTTGGATGGTGCAATTCAACGCCCCACTTTGCCTCGACACCAGAGCGAAGAAATGGAAAAAAAATATATTTAATTTCCTTGAGTGGGGATCGAACCCACAGCCAGTCACGTTTACAGTCATACTTTGTGCCACAACTGGCATCCTAACGAAATTTGAAGCCGTGATTATTGCAACGTCGGATGTTGTTTCCGAATAAAAAATATAGAAATGGCGAAAAGTTTTTCGAGATATAATTGGAAACTTCGAACATGTAAAATATGGAAATTAATATTCAATAATAACAACTCAATGCATTCCGTTGATTCTTGGTTATATAGAAAATTTATTGTCTATACAAAACAGAAAGTTTTCATCTAATTTTACATGTTATTTCCATAATATACACCGCTCGAGGCGTGATTTTGCGAAACCAGGAATAGGAATTGCGTCTAATCGTGATATAATGGCCTTTAAAGACGAACAAGTGTATTATTGGTGAAAGTGTTGTGGAGGCCAGCTACCACAGATGTATTGAATATCGAAAAAGGTAATCTTAGTGGTTATGACACATTGGCATTACGGTAGCTTAGACAAAGACTTATTCTGTATCTGTGGGCTTGAATCATAAAGTTGCTATAAAGTTTTGTTATCTGTGCAATAAATGACGCATTGGTTGTCAATTTTGGACCGAGGGAGCATTTTTGAGTTAATGTTGTGATGGAGGCTGTAAGTTTAAATAGTTTTTGTGCCGCAAGAATCCACTGTATAAATAAAATGGTAATTTTAGTGTACTCGGAATTTTAAAAAATATTAAAAACTAGAATCCTGAAGTCGTCGACACTAGGGTGTGAGTGTAACGCGATGCTTGTAGGTTCGTTTTCTACTCGGGAGAATGAATTAATATATGTATATATATATATATATATATATATATATATATATTCAAATTTTCATATCGTTTTGCTCTGACACTAGGTTCCCTCTGCCTACCATGCTGAAAAAAAAACTAAAATCTTTGAATTAATTTCAAATGCGTAACTCATTAAACTTAAGCACATTTGCTCGTTTATGATATGAAAGCTAGCATGATCTGTGTCACGGTCTAATTGAAGCCGGTGGTGGGCACGGTGACTGGGCACACTAAACAAGATGTGCAAATAATTTTGACTCAAAGATCGTTACTGTCATATACGCACTATATATAACAATACTTAAGGAATTAATAGTATGAATTGTACATACAATATATTAATAAAATAAAAAATGTATACTAAAAACACACACCATATATATACATACCCTCTTTTTGCGGGGAGGAAACTTAGGATCACCATCATAGTCCATAGCAATGCCTTCGTCACTAAATGATGATGAGACAGGAGGAGGTGAAGGAGTTCCTGACCGCCATGATGAGCCAGAGCTACTGCTCGCCCCGGGCGATACTGACGATCTTCCGCCCCAGGCACCTGTTACACGAATTGAATATTTACGAAGTTAGTTGTTTTTAGGTTCATTTGAATTTTACTAAAAAACATTTACAAAAACATACGATATACCAAAGCTTATAAAAGCTGTTTATATTGTTTACAGATTAAAAATATTATTACATTACAATTTTAAATACATACAAAATGGTACAGGCATTATAGTATTTAAATTTAAAAAAAAATGCGTGTGATAATTAAAAAAAATCACAAGTGCGTAGTAGCACAAATAAAATTATACAGCAATAAATTACGAAACGGAACTATAGCCGGCCACTTTCACTCGTAAGAACAGCTATTTTCTCGTGGCATATATACTGCGTCGTTAGACCTGTGCGGTGTGTGAAGATGGAACATTATTTTTTATGACCACAACTTTGGATATAATTTTGATACTTTATAATGCAATAATTGATTATAATATCAATACTACTATGCCCTCTATATGCATCACCATTACAACTTAATTGAAACATTAAAAATAAACACAAGATTTACTTATATTTCTGTGATATTATAAGTAAATATTAAAATTAGGTAAATTAAATTGTTTTGAGGTACCAGTTGTTCCACATGGTGGTCAATGTAGATCTTATTTGGTTTGAACTCATATCACGAGAGCTGAGTTACACCGAATACCTGTCTAGACGAAGTCTAGACTTCTGTCTAGACGTTATCAACATTTTGTAGATTCTAGTCTAAACTCAAACTCCAAAATGGTTAAAATGGTTAATAAAGAAAATAAGCTACAGTTTCTCTGAAGTAATTTCAAGAGCGAGGTCCTAAAAGGATCGTATTTTTAAATATGAAAGTTGAAACTTAACACAATATGTTGGTTACATTGCAACTTCGCAGGTGGTATTCGTTATGTAATCCTAGACCCATCACCTAACGCAACTATGCAGCCAGCGTAGCGTGATCTCCCTTATATAATATTAAAAAAAAATGGTATACGGCAGTCTTAAATATTTGAATAGTTTAGTAGCATGAGAGATTTGTTCTATTTATCGTATTTTTTATTTTTATTAGATATACATAGTCACTTCCAATTAAAAAAAATATATAACTGAGAACAAGAAAGATATATTATATGTATCTTATTTATAAGAATCAGCTTCACGCAGACAGAGGGAACCTAGTGTGAAGAGACTCCGTTCCCCACTTTCTGCCTAATCCTGGAGGCATGCGTATTGAGAGGCAGAACTCAAGTCACCGCCGCGCTTAACCACGACACCAGAGCAAAGAAATGGAAATATAAATTTAAGTAAATATTTCATCTCTTTGAGTGGGGATCGAACCCACAACCAGTCGGTTTTACAGTCATACCTCGAGCCGCTGGGCCACGACTGGCATATACATATATAACAGAGAATAAGAAGTATATACTATATGCTTCTGATTTATAAGAGACGATTATAATAATGTGTAAAATACAAGTGTTACTTACTAGGCCGAGGTGAGTTTGGGGAGCAGCTAAGTGACATGAGGACGAGGGCTGCGTTACACTCATTCATTTGGTCATCTCTCTCGCCGAAGCCAAGATCGCACGAGTTGCTCGGGCCCCGTTTACGTGATCTGTTTGAGAAGAAAGTTCACATAGTTATTATATACTGCAATAAACTTTAAAAAACAAAACTTAATCTAGAGTTTCATTAAAAACTATATTAATCTTAAATCTATGAAACTTTAAACTTGAAAAACTTGAACTTTATTTTATTATGCAATTTTTTCAATAATTAAATGGTTCCACATATTATTTATCGTATTAATTTTCATACGATTTCTAACAATGTCATTATATATTTAATACAATAAGAGTGATATAAATTTAAACAATTGATTTTTAATCATTGTAAAATTTTGATCTTATGTATATTGTTAATGCATAATGTTGACTTACATAACGGCTGTGAAATTTCTTACTGATCAAGCTATTTCTAAATAAAAAATAAAATATTGAAAATTAAAAACCATAACTCGGTGGAAAGTGGAGAACGGTGTGTCTCAACTAGGTTCCCTCTACCTTCCCTGCTGTGTGCGGGATACAGCGTGAATCGTGATTTATATTTATAATGTTACTGGAGCGAACGTAATATCGTGAACGTACGATGAACTTGTACAACCTACGACCTCTGTTTCTGCCTATTTTCTCTGTCTGGAGTAATAATTACATATTTTTCGGTGAAGGTTTTATAAGGACAGGCATAACAACCTCACGGTCGCAGGTCAATCACATTCATCGAGTTTTGTTTTAAGAAAAAATATTATAATAATTAAATATAATATTATACAAAAATATATAAAAAAAAGTATTAAGCGTATTAAGTCAGTTGTAACTTTTAAATCGTTTATAATGTCAAAAACATACTAAGATAAGACATATTAATTCTGTAATATATCACATTTTACTAAAATAACCGATAACAAATTTGTTCTTAATTAACCTTCAAGATCAATGATAACGTTTTTTGTTACTGTAAAAAGCGCACAGTAAAGTTCATATTTATATTTTCATGATATTAAATATATTTTTTGATTGTCTTACCTTTATTTACTTTAAATAAAAATCAAATAAAATCAGCTTTACGCTGTATCACGCACACAGCAAGGTAGGCAGAGGGAACCTAGTGTTAAAACAGTTCGTTTCCCAATTTTCGCCAATTTTTTTAAGGGGCACAAAGTGTGACTGCAAGGGGAACGGAGTGTCATAACACTAGGTTCCCTCTGCCTACCCTGCTGTGAGCAGGATACAGCGTGATTTTTTTTCTAAATATTTACAGAACAAGGCAACTAACTATATCTAATTAACATAGCAGTAATTGCGGCAGAACAGTGACACATGTCCTACACAAGAACGGTCGTCGCGTAAACACCCGAAATGACGAACGCATCGTTTATCGAGCACTTACGTCTGTTTGCTACGTTATTTAATAATCTAATGACGTCAATTCAGCAATTGGAATTGTATTGTGAATACCTCGTCATTTTCAATAGTCATAATTCGGTCATAGTATTTATTTTTTTAAATAATTTTTATATTATAAATCAGGTTTACGCTGCACAAAGAGGACCTAGTGTTAAGACACTCTATTCCTCATTTTCCGACGAGTTTTTTGAGACATTGGCCTTGGTGCCATAGCGAATCGAATATTTATTGTTATTAAATAATTATACATCATAAGTATTATGTGTATATTACGCATTAATATAACAAAAGGGTCAAAATATTTTCCTTCAAAAGTTCAGAGTTTCAAAGACCTCGGATAATTGACCTGGAGGCTGTAGACGTCCTAGGAGCAACAGGCGTATGAATAACGTACGTTGACTCTCCTTAGGTGCGCTGACCGAAACGTATTCAACAAAATTTATTTTATAATGTCATTAATATATTGTGAAACTAGTTTTGGTTTTTATGTCTCTTGTGGATTAATATTATTTTATACGTACGTGTCACGTAAAAATATTTGTAAGATTGTTTTTTTTATAATTTTTAACATTTATTTTTTTTAATTTAGATACTTATAAAAATGTAAATAGAAAAAAGTATATTTATAACAAAGTATTTATATTAGTACTAAGACGTTTCAGTTATCAAGGTGTATTTAGAGTATGTTCACCTTGTAGCGACGTCAACCTTTAGGGTCGGTAGCCTACTCCGAACAGATGATTGCAGGTCATCTTAACAGGGTATATCGTGATAGCTAATAAATTATCTTTAAACTGATAATGGAAATGCGAATAAAATAAAGCAGTAAATAATTTTATTATTGTATTATAATGCATAATAATAAAAAAAACACCACATCTTTACATGAGAATTCAGTTAATTTTTTTTGCCCTTATTTATATGAAACATTTTTTTATATAATATTTCTATTTATTTAAATTTATATTTCCATTTCTTCGCTCTGATGTCGAGACAAAGCGCGACATTGATTACCACCACTCAACACGCAATGCCTTCAGAATTCGGTAGAAAGTGTTGAAGGAGTGTCTTAACACTAGGTTCCTCCTACCTTCTGTGTGCGGGATACAGCGTGAAAATAATTTTATTTAATATAACATTTCTTATAACCGAGTGCGCGGGTAAACGTATAACATTGTCGACTTTTGCGCATTCTACTTATTTGGTCGCAATAATTGGATCTCGCCGGTCGCGAACACCCGCGTAAAAATAGCAACGACACGTAATTTCCTCTAATACGCTGACGTAACGCAACGTATTACTTCTCGCTCATCGCGTCGAATGCTTTTAAAGTGGACTCAATGGAATTTCATTCTAACGTTTTTTAGATTTTATAACTAGATATATAAATCTTTGCAATGGTTGAGATGCGCATGCGCATCCAAAAATATAAAATTTACAAATCAATGAATCTAGGAGTTGACAAACTTGTGCATTCATTCATCGGCCGTAAACAGTTAGTGCATTTTTCTTTTTGTATATAGTTTCTATAGGTTATGTCAAATGTTCACGGTACATTTGTGTAGTTACAGGTGTTAGTCGAAAGCCGACATCTGCGCACATCCAGCACGCTAAGATTTTACATCGTAGTATAAACGGCCGCGGTAGTGTATACTGTATAGATTATAGTAGATACGTAACATTGAGAACGACCTTGCTGCCTGTTGCCGCGCCACCAGCTCGCTACTGATACGAACTATTTACAATGTTTAATATTTACAATATGGCTGCCTTTTTTATTTATTCTAATATATTTTAACATATACATATTAGGCACTGGTACATCTATTCAATTGATATCGTTTCCTGTTCCGTGATTGTAAGCAATTTATTAATAAGGTTTTAATTCTGATAGTTTAAGCTCTATATAAAATTCTAATTAAAATAATAATCTATATTAACGGTTTAAGGATAATAATGAACAATCAGTTTGACTGATAAATACATTTTTCAAACAAAGGCGATAAGCCGTCGACCCCCACTCTCGTCCTGACGTAAAATTATTTGCAGTTATAAACCTTAAAATATTCTCACATTAATGACTACTTCCTGTTATTATTACGCAGAATATGAGTCTTATTTAGAAAATCCATTTTCCTTTGTATTTACACAAAGAACAAATAACACATACATACGTATTACTTATATATACATATAGATATATTGGTGTGGGTAGCGTAAAAACGGCATAATTTGGAATGCATCAAGCAGACAATCTAAAATCTCCAAGTTCGCTTATTGGCATACAAAAGGCGGTTGATGTAGGTCATGAAGTGATTTTTTGCTAATATAAAAAAGTGTGATTGAGCTAGCGCAATACGTTCCGTCAGCAGCGGCAGCGGCAAGCCCCACTCCGTACTCAGATGAGGTCATCGCTGTTCTTGCTTTGGACAATCACTTTATATAATCCAGATTTGTTTAGTGCGCGTTTGAACTTTTTATTTTTAACATTAGTTTGAGAACGTGTTTTAACTGGCATACGGTTAAAGGCACTGGCTAATCTACTAATGGCTTAAAAATATTATATATTCCTCTTTTTTTATTTTTATCGCATTTTTTTGAGAAAGATCAAGAGAAGCTTTGTTGTCGTTGTTATAATGTTTTAGGTGACCTGCGCTAACAATTTTGGCATTGGCATTACGACAGAGTAAAAAATAAAAACATCAAGAGCTTAAAATTTATTGACTCTAATTGCTGTTGTAATTTGTTTAATTCGTTATATTTCTGTATATTTTATTTATGTATATATGGATTTTTTATATATGAATAAAATATTAATTATATATTTTTTTTAACTGATATTTTTTTATATTTTTATCTGTATTTAAAATGATATACTGTCAAACCTGTGTAGCCTGTATTAATGTTATTTTAAAGTACAAATTCAATTTCTGAAGATATATCTCTTAAAATAATTATAATTCGCAGAATAATAACACGTTTAAATACGGTGAACAGTTTTTGTTCCTGCCAGAAGTGGAATAACCTGCAGGTAGGTCGATGGAAAGTCACTATATTATTTAAGGTGACTAATAGGTTTTGTATGCTTAAGACTATTTACTTTGACCTTTCTATGACATACAATTGTTTATTTCTACACACATTTTACTATATGTTATTACGGTTTCTATGTATTTTACCAATTTTGCGTAATATTGAATACAATTATAAGCACTTTCTCTAAGACGCCGATATACACCTGCCAAATGAAATAACGGGTCTCTACACTAACGAAAGCAACCGTACCCAGCGAGAAAGTGCCTCTAGTGCCGACAGGCAAATCCCCACCTTCCTATTCTATGTAGTGTTGCGCAAATGTATGTAAAATCGCATTCCATATAATCTGTGCCTTAATATATTTGTTCTATTCGTATCTGTATATTCGTATGTTTTAGCTCAGAAATATTATTTTGTTAATCTGTCAACAATGGCATATTATGTCAATCTGTCATTACATTACATTTTACTTACTGTTATTACTATTTTATAATCATTATTAAATCAAAATGCCAAAATTATAAGTCGTTTAAAGAACAACAAAACTAATTCACTGAGCGTTCTAATTAAAAATACGTTAGTTAATTAAGCGGCCCTGGAAGCACAATGTCGCTGTCGTCATGTAACATTATTATTAATAGGTTGGTATGCGCACTTGGTCAGTACTGTAACTCGTCCGTGACACTCAAATATCTCATTAGCATACAGCCCAACGTTAATAAGATAATAATACGAGAATTTCCGTTTTTGACATTGAAGTACAATTTGATCTTTATGACGATTGAACAATATTTGTAAAGTATGCAAAATATACTTATATGTAAGAGCTGTCAAACTATCGTAGATATTTTTTAAATATTTACTTTATCTTATAATAAACTTTTAAACTTCTTTGTTTCCCCAGCGATACTGGTACTCAAGTAGGAATTATTATTTACAACATCTAAATGCCGCTCGTGTAGTTGTCCTACTAGCCCACTAAGCATTATCTGCTTGAGGACACATAAACTTAAGGCATGGTGCCTTGTTATAAATAAATAATCTAATTTTAAATACAATTAATATGTAATAAAAATTACATAACATTAATGTAATATTTAATATATTTTCTATATTATATGTATATGTAATTCCGATAAACCGCCCGTGGACATGGCTGCATGCGGCACTTCTCTAGTGCGTCGTTTTGTTCCATTTTAAAAGTAGGTCACTATGTCATGGCGGCCGCGCCACTTCAGCGAACGAGGCGCCATCTTCGAATTTCGTTGATTCACATTATATTTTAAATTGAATTCAGTAATTTCTACTGGTGAAATAAGCGGTAGATGTCCAATATAAATATTGCGTTGTTTGCTGTGTCAGCGACAGTGTCAGCGGAAAACGAAACTTTAAGCCAAGCTTTCACTTTGCTGTGCCTCGTCCCCGTGAACGCAAAGTACATTCCTTTCGTAAAGAGATTTTAATATCAGAAGTTCTATAGCGTCAATAAAAATAAATGATATTGAATAATAATACATTACATGTTTACCAAATTCACTAAAGTTAAGTAAAGAATTTTATTATGATTCCTTAGTAAATTAGCTTCTTAAATACCATTTTAATTTAATGCCTATGTAAT
Organism: Heliconius erato x Heliconius himera; assembly: GCA_013421005.1. Lineage (NCBI taxonomy): Eukaryota > Metazoa > Arthropoda > Insecta > Lepidoptera > Nymphalidae > Heliconius > Heliconius erato x Heliconius himera. The sequence continues at coordinate 18,436 of JAATLQ010031999.1, read as the reverse complement.
ATATATCGAACTCTTCAATTGATAAAATATAGAGAAGAATTTGTTACATTAAAATAAAATAATAACCGAAATAACTGACGATATCAAATATACAAAGTAAATGTACAGACAGGTAGGTTTAATTATTATTTCTGGTGCATTTTTTCGGCGACTGTTGAGAAATTTCGACCGAGCCTTGCCTCTCACCGGCGTCATGATGAAAAGTGAAACTGCGGTGCCAGCAAGCGTCACGTCGCTGTGGCCGCTAACGCTGTTTGTTCCGGTTCCATGGCATTTTATTGTATATCTACTGCAATATTAATTGCTTCCATATTAACTACAATAACTTTTCTTTTCATATTATCAAATACATTATTTTTTCTCTTTTTCTTTTCCTCAATAGATTTATATAATGCATCTATCTATGTATCTAACAACAAGCAAGGCAAGGTTGAATTTTTTAATAATCTGAGTGTTGCATTGTCTGTCCCTGTCTATGGGCCGGAGTGTGGGGCGCGGGAGGCGATCGCTGAATGTAGGCAAGTGTGACAAGGACACGCCCGTACTCTGCGGCCCGCGAACACTTCCATCCAGTTTCTAATGTGTTAGGTGAGGATTTCGCAACCTCGCCCGCGCACCTCCACTTCACCGATGAACGCTTGTAAACGGTTACACACCTACAAGCTAACCTACCACAATAAAAATACAATTTAAATTCACTACATGTAATATACTATCTTATGCGAAAGAGCCATACCTCTGCTCTATAATTAACGTTAAATAATATCAACTGAAAGTATTGTTTATATATATTTTTTTTCAATATTGAAATTAATGACCTCGATCATATAGGAAGTGAAAATAACAATAAAAAGGAATGTGCAAGTTCGTAAAGATTACTGAAAGGTTAATTCGCTTGCAATAGATTTGGCCTTCCTCGTTGACGAGGTGAGCCGCAAACTCAAGGCAAGTTATTGTAATCTTTGAATTTGTTAGTATTTCCCAGATTGACTTTACATTTAAAACGCTGTATTAAGAGATTTTTATGCTACTATTTTAAATCACCTAGAATGCTATTTTTAAATATATAATTGTTCATTTTCATATTGAAAGTTAGTTGTGTGATTGACTAATTTTAAAAGTAAAAATCAAGTCATAATTTCAACCAAAAAAAGAGCTTACAAGTTAATCACCGACGTAAATTATTTACTACTGGATAGTTTTTTACTACTAACAGAATAAGATAAACCTCAAATGCTGTAATAGGTACTTTTTTAAACGGTTAAATAAAATCGAAATCAGCTTTACGCTGTATCCCGCACACAGCAGGGTAGGCAGAGGGAACCCAGTGTTAAGACACTCTGTTCCCCACTTTTTGCCGGATTCTGGAGGCATTACGTGTTGAGTGGCAAAACTCAGCTTTGCCTCGACACCAGAGCGAAGAAATGGAAATGTAAATATAAGTAAGTATTTCATCTCCTCGAGTGGGGATCGAACCCACAACCAGTCGGTTTTATAGTCACATTTTGTGCCACTGCGCCACGACTGGCCTCAAACTGGCTTTTTAACGGTTGGTATGTAGAATTTGGTGACTTACACTTGCATATGATGAGCTGGCACTTCTATAGTGGCAGACGCTCGGCGACGGTCACCGGCCATGTCTGCTAGTCTTGCAAAATCTGTGTCCACATCGGCGAGCCTCGCAGATTTTCGAGACTCCAGTAATCTTATCTCCTCAAGCCTTTTTCTTAGTTCTATCGGCACCTATAATATAAAAAAGACATTTTAAAAATATAGAAATTTAGAATTAACACAATTGTTATTGAGGCCAGTCATGGCGCAGGGGCACAAGCGTTTGACTGTCAACGCGGCAGTTTGTGGGTTCGATGCCCACTCGAAAAAATGAAATATTTAATAATATTATTATTAATATTTTAATTTCTTGACGTGGCGTTGAGTTTCGCCACTATTATATTGTAATATTGCGATTATAAATAGTTCTAATGTTTAAATAAGTATAGTTGAAACGTGCATGTGTCATATGCATGTTACGTAAGGCCTCGAAACAAAAAGTGGTAAGTATATGAGATCAATATGCTCGACCTTCGTGCAGTCCGCGTGTAGGTGACGTCATGACCTAGAGAAGTTTAAAATGAAACGAGATGCATTCTCCACGTCATAGCAACAGAAAGAAATTAAATAAAATTGTTGGCTATTTTTGGTATCTCTATTTATAATTATTTATTTTATATTAGCTAAACAGAGGCCAGCCGTGGCGCAAGGGCACAAAGAAAATCGACTGGTTGTGAGTTCAATCCCCACTCGAGGAAATGAAATATTTATTTAAATTTATATTTTCATTTCTTGCCTCTGGTGGCGAGGCAAGGCGCGGCGTTGAGTTCCGCCACTCAATACGCAATGCCTTCAGATTTCAGCGGAAAGTGGGAAACAGAGTGTCTTAACACTATGTTCCCAGTGTTTACCATGCTGTGTGCGGGATAGAGCGTGAAGCTTATTTTATTTTTTTAATGGTAAACAGAATTAATAATATATTTTAAAGTAAGCTTATTAATATGACCATGTGTTATTATGAACAATGCAATCTAACGTAATGTATGCATTGAATATTCCAGTAGCTATTGACATTGACAGTTTTTGTCTCAGCTTCCTCTTAGTTCTTATATCATTTTTTACAGTTTTTTATTGTACTCATCTATTATTCAACATACGTTGTGTTATAATATATTTTACAAAATTTGTGATCGTTTAGTTTAATAGAAAAATTGCAACTTGTTAATAACATAAGTAATTATACGCACACAGGGACAGTGCAATGAGGTTAATAGTGTTTCCCAAATTGAATTAGACTAATGACTTACAGATCTTTAATATCTTTAACAAATAAAAAAAAAAATTAACAAAAAAAAAAATCGGAACATATATTATGGTCTTACAAATTAAATTGGCGTTTTTTTTTTTTGAAAAATTTGACGAGACTATATTATTGCTTTAAATTATTATCTGTGTAAACGATAAAGGGACATTATCGAAGAAACTTATGGAAATTGCCAATTTTCAAATCGTTAAACATTTTGAAAGTACAAAATTATTTATTAAAGTAATTTCTATGTAACGTAATGATTTAATTTTGTTCAGACGTGACTCGTGAGTACTAAAGACGCTGATCACATCATGTACTTTCACTTTTTGGTGATTTGGTGTAAGCGGACGTGGCGGAGTGGGCTGGGGACTGGGGCCGGTGTCCCACTAGCACCGGAACAACGAAAGTTGTTTTAATGACTTGAATTATTAATGTGAATTGTTCAGACGCTGTAATTATTTTAATTTATTAAAATTACTATTTCAACAGATTTAGGGAAAAAATCAAAGATAGCGATCATTGTTTTTTTTTATGTATAAAATTATACATTCTTTTTTGAACTTAGAAAAAACTAAAATCCATAGACAGCTTGTTATAAATGTTGAATTAAAAAGTGGAGCAGATTAACATCAGTAGATTTGACGACAGCCAACGTGCGCCGGCGCATTAGCGGATCCGCTTCTCGCCGCCTTCCTACATCCCTTCTCCGTCCCCACCAGAGCAGACTCAGCGCGTTATGTAAAAAAGTGACAACCATTGCACAATTACTCGATCCGATGGCGAAACTTGGCCGCCTATAAATGCCAGTGAAAGTCACCGAGTGACTTTGACACGATAACTGACAATAATACTGCGTCATTAATTTTAAGTAATAGAATTCCGTAGTGTTTGACCCTCCGTTCTATTTGACTATTTGACCGATAGGGATACAGCGTGAAACTAAGTTAAGTTAAGTTAATTTACGTTAAGTTAAGTTAATAGAATTAACTTTGAGACACCGTCTAGTTAAGAAATCCCCCATTATAGTGTTTCCGCTATCAACATCTTTTATTTCTTTGGGTATTATTTACGTATGTGATACTTAATTAACTTGCACGTTTAATTAAGTGTTACTTATTATATAAGTAACTTATTCAGGTATAGATAAACAAGATTCAGGGTCAGTGTTAATGACTAACATTAATATGAAATATGTTAGTTGGATTTTACTACTTTATTATGAGTTTATAGGGTTTATTAATTATCCGGAATTGGAGAACAAATGCAGTTGAGATTTTTTTCTTCATTTTTGTTATGACACGTCCATATTCTTCATACACCAGTGTGAATAAGTAATGGTAGTTGCAAATACAGCTGGACAGTCTTGGAATTCGGATTGCGAAAGCTCGACCGGCTGTATTGCATGTCGATGTTGCCGCTTCGCTAAATAGATTATACATTCTTTTGGTCGGCCTTTTCTCACTATACGATTTATATATTTTTATTTAAACCACTCAGTTATTACTCTAGATTTTTAATAAAACAAATATTACAGACTATATAAATAAACTGTAGATATAATTTATTGATGAGGCCAGTCGTAGCGCAGCGGCACGAAGTGTGACTGTAAAATCGACTGGTTGTGGGTTCAATCCCCACTCGGGGAGATGAAATATTTACTTAAATTTATATTTCCATTTCTTCGCACGTAATGCCTCCAGAATTCGGCAGAAAGTGGGGAACGGAGAGTCTTAACACTAGGTTACCTCTGCCTACCCTGCTGTGTGCGGGATACAGTGTGAAGCTGATTGGATTATAATTTATTGATAAATAATTAAATTCAAGTACACGTAAAAAACATAATGGTATCGTATCATATCGTATTTGAAGCGAAAGTTATCACATTGCAGCGCAAGCAAATGGCATTGACTGCAGGATAGCGCGAGTCATCGACTGTGCGCGTGTGACGCGTGCGTCGCGCCGTGCCTACCGACGACGTCGTTATACGTATGATTTCATTATATACTGCTACTACTTTGTAACGAAATGGTATCTTTATTGCTAGCTATATCGGCTCTATGAATACTGGCTTTTGATTTAAATTTCATTTTTATTTTTCAAAAATTTGACACTTTACTTGGTTTAAAGATATTTAGCAAGAAACTTCTACATATTTTATAATCACCGAGCACCAAAATTTCACTAATCATAAATATTCTAATTGGATTTACGTTTCAATCTCAAATACAGCTACTAAAAATGAAATTAATGTTTTAAATAGTATTCACGTAACCAAGTAAAATGGTCAGAGGCGTGCAAACGTTGAAAAGTGAAATCTATTCACCGCCTTGAGCGGCGGGTAATGTGAACGCAAACACCATGTAGCCTAACATCTAAAGATATCTATAAACATGGACGTAGGAAGGAGGGGAGCCGGGGGGATCGTGCCCACCCTAGACTAGAGTCTGGTGCCCACTCCAGAAATTTTACTTACAACAAACGTTGCCCCGAAAAATTAAAACACAACATTTACACGAACATATCTGTTCAAAGCTAAAGTCCGGACAAGAAAATGTCTCTAGATACGCTAGTGTCTATAGCACGATAAGGATCTATTTCTCCAGAACCACAATAGATCAATAAATAATTAACAAGAATGGCATTCGATTATACAAACGGCGTTATTTGTTGGTGAAATAAAAAAAAATGCCACATAAAAGTAATGGTTGGCAACAAAGAAAGCTTAGGTAGTTCCGAAGGTTAGGGTATTAAATATGAACGAAGCTGTAATCAGATTCTTGTTTTTCTGATCGATGAGAATAGGCGATAGATGGGCGACGTTGAACGTTGGATTCTGTAAATATTCAGTGAGCTTGCAGTCGGAGTCACGTTGACACGCATGCATAAGCAATTTGATGGTAGTAGGCGATCGTGCACTACTAAATAGGTCAATACCTTTTGAGTTTCCATTATATAAAAATATGATAGACAACATTTACTAATTTTCTTTTAGCTTCCCTCTGTATATGTATATCCTATATGTAGCTGGGTAGGCAGATGGTACTTAGTGTTAAGACACTCCGATCTCCATTTTCCATTCCAAATTCTGGAGGCATTACGTTATTTCTCGAGTGGGAATCGAACCCACAGCCAGTCCTTGTGCCCTGCACCACGACTGGCCTCAACTATTATTTGGAACACTATTTTACTGTATGATCAATGCACACGTTTTGGGTGCTGGTTTCAACTTAAAACACAAGATATTAGGTACCTAACGAATACCGTTCATTGGGAAGTAAATAACCATAGTAGATGCACATAGCACATGACGATATTTTATATTATTTTAGTTCTACGTGATGGTTCCAGGCCTTATTAACGAATAATTTTTTTTTAGCTTCACACTTTATCCCATTCACAGCAGCTTCTCAATTCAATTTTGAGTTAAGAGTTAATAAGTTAATAATTTGGAATAATAGTGTCATAAAATTAAACATAAAATTTAATTTAACTTAGCTACACGCTGTATCCCTAGCGGGGTAGTCAGAGGGAACGGAGCGCCAAACGCTATGGTTTCTAAATACCTCTGTCGCCACTCTCGTCCACTGTCATCAATCCCATCATACATGCCCTAAACAAATACATATGACACAACTAAATTAGATACTAAATTAAATATGGTGTAATTGATACATTTATCCTCTTCATTATCAACGTTATGTCTTTATCATTTATCAGCCGAATTTTATTATATTATTGCAAATTTACCGATATTTACTTTTAGGCATACGGATGAAAATTTCTAATTACAAATTACAAGCCATTGTCTAAGTTAATTGTTGATAATGTATTGCAAAGATTTAAAAGTGAATATAAAAGATCGAAATCGGATGTGTACGGTTAAACTGGGCAATCGATTGGCACGGCACAGCCTTGTATGTTTAGTGAATACAGACGGTGGTGCAAGGCGGATACCGTAGTGGCACGCGAGCTCTACCCGCCTGCTCTACCGTACTGCAAGCTACAGCCTTGTGCCAAAAAACCGTGACCCACATTACAAGACCAAATGCAAGCACCGTTTTATTGCCAGAGTGTCCAAAACATTATTTTGGTCTCTTTATTGCTGTGGATTCTTTTGTGTCAGTCATTATATGTTGAAATTCCAGACGTGAGCTCATACAGTTTACGAGGAAATTATAATATAGTTGGAAATACCACTTGTAAATGTAGAGATGATATCCCGTATAAAATTATTTTATGCTTTATACAGTATAAAATAACGTTATGGAGTTTGTAGAGATGCCACGGAGTACCCTACTCTAGGTCCCTCCTTGCGAGTGACCGGGACACAGGATGAAGTTAGGTGACCTAGTTGGCGAGGAAATAGAGTATGCAGGTCACGATTTTCCTTCCTACGTAGACGTTAAAAAGTTTATTACGGACATATTTTATCTATGTACGTATAATGAAAGTTGTATTAAAATACAGTTTATGAACACTAAAGTGTTGTCAAAAAAAATAATTGAAGCTCTTCGTATTTTACTTATTTAGAAAACGTATAAAAATTTGAACGTAGCGGGACTCGAACCCGTATAAAAATTTCGACGTAGCTTGGCGAGAACGTATGGCTTAGTGGTCAGAGCGCCTGGTCGGTTTCCAGGAGGCGCGGGTTCGAGTCCCGCTATGTTCAAATTTTTATACATTTTCTAAATAAGTATTTTTCTTTCCTAAGTGTGGAATAACACTTTAAAAATGTTTAAAAATCTTCGTAATTTTTTTTAATATTACAAATTCATTTGACCATGTGGGTCAACGGTTGTCGCTGTCAGGAAATCATTATTGCGTAGCGCGGACAATGTGATGCAAGACTGTGGCACACTTTATTTATTACGAGGCCTAGGTTATTGATCTAAACAATTGAAGGTTCCAATTACTAGATGTGACGTCACATCGCAAGCTACAGTCATTTCAGGAGTGACGTCACTGAGCTTCCGAGAGAACGTGTGGGCGCGACGCGGCTATGACGTCACGGGCTTTATAAACAGCTTCACGGCTCTGCTACGTAGATGGAGACGTAAAAAAGATATTCTAATTTTATATTATATTGTAAAATTATAGGAAAGCTCGAACATTTTCGTTGCAATTAACAACAAATCTGAGCAAGGACACAAAGTCAGTTTCGACATTGCACCCGACGTGATGCCATATCGCATCATTTACTCGCGACGCTTAGAAAAGTGAGCGTTTTACCTTGAGATGTCTAAGTGTACGATCGCCACTCTATTCATAGACTTTAAAATAGGTTTATATACCTATACGTATGTTTATTTGAGAGGTCGGATATTGAGTACGCAGGCGTCATGACCTAGCCTGACCCAAAAACAGACCGGGCCCAATGCGCCCCGACTCACTAGTTGATAGCGGATACTGGGAACCTGTTCCCCTCATATTAACGCTGAATATGCATACCTAACAGCACCGTTATATCATTAACCAGTTATTTTTTTAATATATATTTTGCAAAATAGCACGAATAGTAATACAATAAAATACAATTCCAATACATGAAGATTACAACATTTTAATATATGTATGTATTTTATGCCTCTCGAATTTAGTGGACAGGGAAACCTAGTGTCTTAATACTAGGTTCCCTCTGCCTACTTCGCTGTGTCCAGGATACAATGTAAAACTGATTTTATTTTATTTTTTATTTTTAATATATTTTACATACGATAAAATTAAAATAGTAATTAATATACGTATTAATAGTTATTACAACAATATACACAAATACAAACATTAAATAAGAATCTATACAATTTAAAAAGGAAAACACAAGTGGAGGTCGGATTTCGAATGCGGGCTATGCGTTGTCGGTTCAATATCAACGTTTCTGGGTCAGTGGGTCACCGTGCCGGAGAGGCCCGCGCACAGCGCCTCGTGCCACCACTCGTTATTACTCGATCTTCACTTACATAAAAACAGTTGCATGCGATGCACCTCTGATGCTTATCAAGAGGCGCACGTCACCTCGCGTCACCAGCGTGTCAACTTTTACACCTATACAGATATCGTGCAGTGAATCATCTTAACCTTCGCTTTCTACTAGTAGACTCTATTAACTTATTGTTTCCCCATTTCAAGGTGAAATGGATTCACACGTAAAAAAATATTTACAATTTTGTGACAAATTCCTTTAAGCATGTCGCTCGGCTAACGTTGACGGCCGCCTACACTATAACGGTGTATTACTACTGTATGGCCAAATGCGAGAACAAGTTTTTGGCTTAGTAGCTAATTTTACGGTTTTGTCATTCAGATCGTATGTTCAGTACAGATTATATACTATTAAGATGTAATTTTATGTAAGGATTTTTACCATATTTTGCAAATTATTTTTTTTAATCTTTAATAATAATTTGAGGCAAGTCGTGGCGCAGCGGCACAAAGTGTGACTGTAAAACCGACTGGTTGTGGGTTCGATCCCCACTCGAGGAGATGAAGTATTTACTTAAATTTATATTTCCATTTCTTCGCTCTGGTGTCGAGGCAAAGCGCGGCGTTGAGTTCCGCCACTTAACACGCGATGCCTCCAGAATTCGGCAGAAAGTGGGGAACAGAGTGTCTTACACTAGGTTCCCTCTGCCTACCCTGCTGTGTGCGGGATACAGCGTGAAGCTGATTTATTTAATAATTTACAATTAGCCATGATCGAATTAGCAAGATTTATTAAAGTTAAGCAAAACGATCCGAGCACCTTTAGCAGTGCACGAATCATGAAACTATTTCAAGGCAAACGTAAATGCGGTCACCCACAAAGGGCTGGCCTTGGCTCCACCGCGACTATGAGATGACAACTTCACCATAGAAAAAAAATTAGATCTAATAATTGAAATAAACTGAAAAAATAATTTTTTTTTTCCGTAGAAGGCACGTCAATATATTTTTTTAATTTTTTAATTACCACAGAGTTGCGAATTCGAATATTGCAAGAATAATGTACAAAAATGGTCAAGTTTAAAAAGTAACGCCTCCAAATTCGCAACGGTAGTCTGACATCATTAAATGGTCAATCATCTAGCTGTTTCGGCATCAAAAGTAGGTCGAATACATTAGCCGAGCTATTTTAAAGTGAGTGGTAGGACTCTTTGTTACTTATAATTCTATATGTAACTTTTAATTTTATACAAACGGTTTTAAATCCATTTTTATATATCTTTAGTTTAATAAAGAAGAAGAGAAATATACGTCTAGTGGCGCAGGGTATAATGAAATTGAAATTATTGTTATAACGTAGATTAAAATTATTTTCTGCAGCTTCAAAACTTTTTGCTGTAATATATAAATTAAGAAGAAATGTCGATATTTCACAGTGCTTCGTCCTTAAACGTGTTTGATTCGATATATCCGGTTCGTGCCCTACATTATGTTTAGCTATCGTACTCTTGACAGCCCACTGATGACTGGTACCGGCAAATCGGCTAACAATATTATCTTATCAACCTTGATTTATTTAGAAACAGTGTCACTAGGCGCATGTAGCCAGCATAACTCGCTTGTTACGAAATATACATATAAGAAACAAGACGCAAAAATATTCGATACGTCATTCATTTGCCACCGTATATAATATATTTATCTATAAATTATAAACACACTGTATTTGTTGATTATATTTTAAGTTATACTTTTTAATATTAGCTTAGGTTCAGGTTCTAGTTAACTATGCTTAATACATTTTATTGATTTTTTTTGTTTAAATATACTAAGTCCTATATATTTTAAAATTAAATCAGCTTCACGCTGTATCCCGCACACTGCAGGGTAGGCAGAGAGAACCTAGTGTTAAGACACTCCGTTCCCCACTTTCTGCCGAATTCTGGAGGCATTGCGTGTTGAGTGGCAGAACTCAACGCCGCACTTGTTTTAAAATTGTTTTTAAATATTGATCTTCATTAATTTATTGTTAAAATTTCAGCCAACTGCACTTAGAAGGTTCAAATTTAGCATGTAGGTTCCTTGCGAAGTGTAAGGGAGCACTAAGAGAGATTTTTTCGAAATACCAGCGGGAACAGGAAAAAAACGGGACTTTTCATTGTACGTTTTAATGTCCGCGTAAAGAAATTTCGGGCGTTGCCTCGTTCAAATAGTGTTTTTAAACAAACTTAACTATGAGAAGTTTCATAAGTGAAATGGATATCGTACACGCAATTTTTTCACGCAACGGTAGTCATTATAAACGTGTCTTTATATGTGAAAAAAACGCAATGGAAAAATCATGCGTTTGAGTGCACTGTTCATTTCTGAAGTCCTTTCGCTCGTAACGAAATCGTACAGTAGATATAAATTGTAATACGGTTCTGCTCTCTTCGCTTTTGTGCAATTTCTTGTGGTGAAAGCTATATTTTCTATTGGATTTTTTGTTATGTGTATATTATATATCTTTTTTTCGTTTATTTATATAAGTTGTTGAGGCTGTCGCGTCACAGGGGCACGGGCAGGGGATCCCACAAATGGTTCGATCCCCACTCGGGATTTTTTTTTTATTTTCATTTCTTCGCTCTGGCACGAAGGCGTGGAGATCTGCCGCTTAACACGCAATGCCTCTAAAATATCGGCGGAAAGTGAGGAACGGAGTGTCACAACACAAAGTCTCCTCTGCCTGCCCTGATAAATGCGGGATATAGCGTGAAGCAGATTTTTTTTTGCTTAATATAAATAGTATGTATGTAGCTGTAACAAAATTTATAAGATCCGTATACTCTATATTGCCCCAATTCCAAAACAATTTTTTAATATTATAAATATATATTTTTCATAAATACGGTATGTTAAAATCATCATTACGTAGATATCCACTACCGTTATAATATATGTATGTATAAAATTATAAAAGTGAATGAGTATGAAACAGCACAGATGTGAGCGGCACTTTCACACTCGGTGCTAGCGGTACAGCGGCTTTGTTATGCTGACGTTACTTAATGTTTTACTTTTAAATGGAAGAAAGGTGAACAATTTTATGTGAATGTGAAAAGTATAATTGCATAGTATTAGCTATCATATTAAAAATATACATAAAAAAATAAATCAGCTTCACGCTGTATCCCGCACACAGCAGGATAGACAGAGGGAACCTAGTGAAAAATACTCCGTTCCCCACTTTCTGCCAAATTAAATAAATATTTCATCTCCTCGAGTGGGGATCGAACCCACAACCAATCATTTTTACAGTCACACTTTGTGCCACTGCGCCACGACTAACCTCAAAAAATATACATCTTCGTTTAAATATTAATATAGTCATAGATATAGGCATTGGCAGTGAGTTTGTTCTGCGACACGTTATTTTGAGGTCGGAGGCACTCGCGATTGGCGATGGGTAGCGCGTTCCACTTAACAGCAAGTCCGTGCTGAGGTTAGCCGGTGTTGAGCCGGCACCAAGTAACGGTTCTACGGCGCCGCGCGCACGTGAAAATAATTCTTGACGTGATTTTGTAACGAATACCGTTACGTGGTTCCGGGCGTGCCGGCGACCTTATTCTCGGCCGCGGACTCTTTATTTTTATATCTTATTGCCTGCTTACCACACACCGATCGGCCGCTACATTTTTGTGAGATTCAAAAATTACATTATATTCGCGTAATACTGAAATCCCTTTCGTAATAGTTGAATTTTCTAAGTTGTTTTGTGTAATTTTAGTCTTTGAAAGTTTTTATTTTGCGGCGTTGAATTCTGCCACTTAACACGCAATGCCTTCAGAATTCGGCAGAAAGTGGGGAACGGAGTGTCTTAGCACTAGGTTCCCTCTGCCTACCCTGCTGTATGCGGGATACAGCGTGAAGCTGATTTGATTCTTTAATATTTTGTAAATAAGAAATGAATAAGTAGGTAAATATAACAAGAAACAAATATGAACCGTAAAGTATAATTACTGTTTTCCAAGATACTCAATAATATATAGTGACGAGCGCACACGCCGACCGACCTGTACTGGGGGAATAACGCGTCACTTAGATAATATTTATCCTCCATGTATGACGATCAATGTAATTTCCAAGGTACCTACTAGGTTATTAGCATAAACAGTAATAGCTTACAATATAATATTTTATTAGAAATCTTATTCAATAAAACAAGATTTTTGTTATTATGTAATTTAATGACGTAGCCGCCATTAATTCGATGCGAAGAACGCGTCTCTACCGATGTTTATACGATATTAGATGAATGTAAACTGCGCAAAAGACTTGTTGTTCTTGTAACTCTACTAATGTTTAGATAACAAATAATTAAATAAATAAATATATTTTCAAAACATTAGATTGAAACTTTAAAAGGGGATACCCCTTTACCGTAAACAACTGTATTCTTGGTAAAAAAAGTTACTCTATAATTTATGCGAAAGTTAACATTGGATACAAAAAAATGAGTGTGTGAGCGAGAGATCATACCGCGTCACGTAGCACGCTGATATCGCGTGCTACGTCACCACGTTACGCGCAAGGCCAGCGCACGCGCACCGCTCCTTCCTTGTCGCACCACCTACAACACCTACGCCGCCAGCTACTAACTACGATACGAAAATAAGAAATACTCTAAGAAACGACGTGACTTCATTTTTGTAACCCTTGATATTTACAACTAAAGATATACATATATATATATAAAAAAACTTGCCCGATGGGTTTATCGATCACAATTTCGGCATAAACTAGTCGTTTTTGCTTAAATTTAAATGCCTTAGTTAATTGTATTATCACGATCGTTTTAATTTTAATAAGAAACGAAATGGATATTGTGGTCAGTGCTATTAGTGTGGACGATAAGATAGCTGGGACTGCTGAGGCCGGTCGCCGGTGGCTTGCGCTGCTGCTACTGGGCTTTAATTATTTCAAAATAAATAAAATATAAATATTTTTAACATTATACATTTACAAAATTCAACATATTGTATATTGGGATGTTTATGAAATTTGACTCTTTCTTATAAACATAAAAAAATAATGCATAAAGTGAATATGGGGAATCTATAAAATTATTTATAGCTAACATATATATTTTTTTCTATTTTAAGTTGGTAAAAAGTTGTTTATAATTGTGTCTTGTTCGTAAATGTTTAATAGAGTATTAACTATTGATAAATCTTTAATGTGTCCCTGTTGTATATTAAAGTGTTGAACATTTCTTGATTTTTAGCGTCACGCTTTCACTCAGCGGGATAGGCAGAGAGAATCTAGTGTTAAGACACTCCGTTCTCCATTTTCTGCCGCGCGAAAGCGATGAAATGAAAATATTGAATATTTAATTTTTTCGAATGGGAATCGAACCCACAACCTGTCTCGTTTACAGTCACACTTCGTGCCCTTGCGCCAAGACTGGCTGGTACATTTCAAGGGAGAAATTGAAATTCCGATTTCAGTGCATATCGGTAACGGTACGTATTCGGCCGAATTTAGAGCACGTGCGTGCCTTCCACTATCGTATATACTAATCAGTGAGAAGACGTGTCGAGCATAGCATCCTTACGTTGACACATACTCTCACATTACTACAACAACTTTTAATATATCTGTATTGGAGTCCATCAATATTATATATATTTGTTTATAAAACCGATAATATTTATTGATATACAAATGACGCACTAACTCGTTCGCTGAAGACTGAGTAAACAAGTGTTGGAGAAATAGAAAACTACAAACAAAACTATAATAATTGATCACCTACAAATATTAATATAAAATATTTAATTTGTATGTATGTACATACTACAAGGTTAGATAGGAATAGTCGCGTCGTCAATAATAGCCGCTGCACGCCCTGTAATGATCTGCGGCGACTAGAATAATTTTGCCGGCCGGCGATAAGTGCAATCAGTTTTCTCTGCATGCGATAGAACGTGCAGTACGGTCAACAAGTCGTGGCCGCCTGGTGAAAAATAATCTGATGTAAGAAAAATAGTGAATACAAAGCTAAGCAGCCATTCATAGATAGCTTCAGCCACGACTCGCTGAGCGTACTGTAATGCGTAGTTGTCATGTGCAGCCGGGCGGAGGGCGGAGGGCGGCGCGCTGGCCGGGGCTGGTGCACGGTGCACGGCGCACGTCACGCGCACCACGTGCAGCCGAGGTCAATAGCTCGCTGCACGCGCTGTACTGTAGTTCCATTCGTCTCATAAAACCTTTGTCTACGCTCAATGTTGCCGCAATGTCACCACATCATCGATGCCAATGACAGCATGTTCAAGACCCTTATGAAATTAGTACGAGCAAAAAGTATTTTGTGCATTCGTGACTTTTGACTTTAGAAAAGATTTCAATGTCAGATAAAGAAAAAAACAATGTTATGATTTTCACGAAAAATGTGAAATAAAATAAAATAGATTACCTCAGCTGCAGGCGCGTGCACTTGTACGCGGAGCTCGTCCGTTTCGTGGTCGTGTTCCAGTACGTCAGCGCGCACCTCTCGGCCGTTGTAGGTTAGATACACACGCTGGCCAGGATTGAGGCGCACTCCTGTCAAGCCACGGAACCCAGGACCAATGAGCTCCACGTCGCGGTATTCGCGCGCTATTTTACCACCGTCAAAACGTACGGTGTAACGGGTATTAGGAGTCAAATTGATACAGTTGTTGTTTTCCGGGTAAGCGGCTGGTGTCTTCACTGCCTGAATCATACCGGAGTAGTACAGTCCATCGTCACTGAGAGCCGCTACGCGCGTCCCTATTATAGAGCGCTTAGCTAGCCGCTTGCCGGTTGACATGGTGCTTTCAGTTCGAATCGCGTATTTATCAAATAACACGGCTGCGGTCTCGACCAACGTCCACAACTCAACACTTATTTCGTTCACAAGTTCACTCAGCCTACTCAAATGGCCCGGCGCACGCGTTTCGTAGGGTAGCCGTCACAAAATTTTGGACAATCTCGGGAATTTCGATGCAATATCGAACGCTGGACGCGGTCCGGCTCCTCAAAAGGCCGAGGTTGGTCGCAGTTCTCGCGCGGAAACATAATACGAGGGCAGGGTCCTCGGAGATCGGGACAAAGGAAAACCCTTTCGCGGCGGTAAACTTTGGGCGCGAGCTCGCTGCGGACAACCTCGACGGCCACAGCTCAAAGGAGAACTGGCGCGCGGCGCACACCGGCCGGCCGGCGAGCGGGAGCGGCGACCGCCCGTCTCGCTCCTTTGTTTTGATACTCAGCTGTTCGCGCGAGCGAGAGCGCGGCGGCGCCCGCCAGCCCGCCCGCCCGCCAGCCCGCCCGCCAGCGCGCCCGAGCGGCCGCACGTGCAGCGCTAACGGGACGGGGCTCCGCGCCGGCACCCGGCTCCGTACGTGACACAGTTTCTATTCGGATTTGGGGTCGATTCAAATGTCAAGCAGATGCACCCCACTTATGCAACACTATTAACGTAGCCTCGTTACATCCACGCAAATTGAATAATTGGGACACACGTCGCACTGTTCGTCTCGACTCGACTGACTCTCTTATTAGACGCTGTTGTGACGATTGTTAGCACTTGTTGCTTCGTTATGATGTTAAGGGCGATACGTTTACGGTATTTGTGTGGATATATCATATTATTCTCATTTACACTAAATAAATAAAATGTTTATTTAGACAATATATCGTTTAGTACAACATTTTACAACAATTTGGCGTTGCGGATTTAAAAAGATAATGCTTCATTTAATAACATGAAATTTTAAAAACAATGATAAACTACTTTTTAATTAAAAAAATAATATGAGCGGATGTAGATCATTTCGAAATATATTACCGATTACTAACTAACCTATATCAAATGCAAATGCACTTGAAATTGAGATAATGAAAGTGTTAAACTCTTAACGAAAGCGAAACTACTTGCTAAACAAAACCGTGACGTTCACGTCAGAGATAAAAATATTTCTCTATAGGTATGTGAAAAGTATAATAGCATAGAGGTATATACATTTTATATTTAAAACTTACACGACATTGTTTTTATTAAGCTAATGATATTTTATAGATATATTTTTTTTTAATAATTTAAGTCTCTACGTCAACTCTACCTACTATGTACCTATAAGTTAAATAATTATTAAATAATTATTATATTAGCATGAAGGTATAAAATATTTTTTAAACTTAATTTTTATAAAACTAATGATATTTTACAGATATTTTTTATAAGAATGCATCTTAAATTACAACAATTTATGTCACTATATTGACTACATAGGTACTATGTATCTATAGGTTTGTTAATTATTACTTTATGAGATATTTAACAACATAATAGAAAAAGCAATAAATAAACAGATTGATGAATTTGTGGAAAAGGATAATTGTAGATTTGTAAATTTACGCCATAAAATATAGATACCTAATATTAATCACAATTACCGTATTATTATTATTATCAGGGCCAGTCGTGGCGCAGCGGCACGGGGTGTGACTGTAAAACCGACTGGTTGTGGGTTCGATCCCCACTCGAGGAGATAAAATATTTACTTACATTTATATTTTCATTTCTTCGCTTGGTGTCGACGCAAAGCGCGGTGTCGAGTTCTCCCATTCAACACGCAATGCCTCCAGCATTCGGCACTAATTGGGGAACGGAGTGTCTTAACACTAGGTTCCCTCTGCCTATCCTGCTGTGTGCTGTATCCCACAGCGTGAAGCTGATTTATTTCTTTATATCGTATACTAGCGACCCTCACAGTTTTCGTCTAAAAATGGAATGATTTTAAAGAGAATATCTATAAATTGATGTTTAAATTTACAGCTCATTCAATAAAACATTTATTTAACATATTTTTTTTTATTTACGCGCCGAGTGAAATAAAACAACCACTATTTGTAAAGACAAGTTCACCAAAATAGAACAGTGAAAACTGCAATTTAAATCGGTTAAGTCGTTTCTGAGATTAGCGTGAACAAACGCACAGATTTTTCTGTGCGTTTGTTGTGCAGACAAAATATTTTAAGAATCATAGTTTTGGATATTACTAATAAAGGCTCATAATAATAGTTTAATTCATATCTCATCTCATCTCATCTTCCAGGTACAGACAGCCAGCAAAGTAAGTTTTTTTTACAGGTATGTATAGATTATTGTTTTACTTATTTTAGTTATATCGTATTATTATTTAATGTTTTCGTATGTAATGTTTAGTAATTAATATTTGATTTTTTTTAATAAATTTAAATCATGGAAATTATTTTGCCGTCTTAAGGAAAAAAGGCACAACTAATATTTTCTACGAAATTGAGATATATATATATATATATATATATATATATATATATATATATATATATATATATATATATATATATATATATATATATATATATATATATATATATATATAATGTGTTTTATAATTATCCTTGGATATAAGGGTGAACAGTAAAACTATAACTAGAATTGTGTTGCTCTGAAAAGAGATTTATTACATAAATATATGTTTACACTTTTACAAACATTATTTACATTTATCAATCATAAACTCACCTGAAAAGAGAAACAACATTTAAAGCTATTATTTCACCAGTTCGTATTAATTAAATTAAATAATAAAATATATTATTCTTTCTTGTTTT
>JAATLQ010031998.1:0-12761 GCA_013421005.1 Heliconius erato x Heliconius himera | reverse complement strand
TCTTGCTGGTGAGTTATGAAGACTTCTATGAGTGACAGATGACAGCACGTCGCCACAGATAATAGATGACGTACGTCACTGCAGAAGTGAAAGAGGAAAGTATTTCGAGGATTATTTGGTAAGTCAACCATTTATATATGCAAATAGGCGAAATTAAGAGACTGCTTCTTCAATCAACGCTGTGTGTTTCTTCATACACATAATAACTGTTTTGTTGTAATGCAAAACAGCTATATTTTATTTTCTAATAAAAAGTGGACGCTTTATTACTATTTTTATAAACGAAACTGGTATTTAAGGTAACGTTACTAAAATATGTCGAGACCGTCGTGACACAGAGGCTCAAGGTGTGACTATAACGCAACGGCAGTGGGTTTGATCCCCAGTCGAAGGAATTAATTATTATTTATTAATATTTTCATTTCTTGGCTCTGGCATCAAACCAAAAGTCCGGCGTTGAGTTCTGCCACTCGACACGTATTGGCGCGGAAAATTCGGCAGAATGTAGGGAACGAAGTATCTTAACACCAGGTTCCCTCTGTCTACCCTACCTCATGCGAGATACAACGTGAAGCTGATTTTAAGATGTCATATCTGAGTTCTATTTTGTACCAAATGATTATGAGTGTAAATTCACGCCTTTCAAATGAACGTATGTATTCGTAGCACGCCTTCATAGTCTCTTAGAGGCAATCTGATAGTGTCGCAATACATTTTCTCAGCCTTCCTAATTCATATCCTCGCTTCCTGATAAGGAGGCAAAAGCGCCATGTGTCAGTTTCACCTCCAGAATACAGCAGTAAGTGGGGAACTGTGAGATGTGTATTAATGAGAACGGAGTGTCTTAACACTAAGCTTCCAGGTTCCGTTTGCCTATCCTAAAACTATTGAGCCACCGTGGAGTAGAAGAATCGCGTTTCAAAGTGAGCATAATGGTTGTTTGTTCGATTCTATTCGGGGAATGATGTAAATTATTTAATTCTTTTTCAGTCCAGTAAGACGAACCAGCTTAATAATTAAGGGCGAAAGGAGAACTTGTTACAAAAATACTATTGAATTTTAAAGACGGTATTAAATAAATTTTTTAAGTGACCACATTTCATTCAGAAAGTTTAATTAATATGCCAAGGCAAAGACGGTATTCGATCTCATCACTTTGTAAGGAACGTCTTAGAAAAGTAAACAATCCGAATAATTTGTTTCTGTGAAATTCTCTTTGTCTTTGCGATGCACTAAAGGCACTCGAGAGACTACAAACGAATAAGATAAGATTTGATAAGAAATATTTTTAAGTCAAGATTTAAGAAAGAAAGAATTTTTATATTTTTTCTTCGCATACAAACTGAAAGTGAATAATAACATATTAATATAAACGAAGTAGACGAAGTGCATTTCAAAAAATAATCTGCATTCCTGAAGGAATATAAAATAAAACATTTATAATATGAAAACTCAAGGCCTCAACTTGTCTATATAAATATTTGAAAAATAAGTTGAAACCGACTTCAAAATATACTTACATATATGCACAAACTTAAACAAACAATAAATTGTAGAAAATGATATATTAATTGTTTCAAAATAAAGAAAATTTAAAAATGTTTGTTAATATTGATGTAATTTTAAACTCGATGTTGGAAATAGGTAATGATCAGCCTGTTCTTGTCCTACTTTGACTACTGAATATTGCCCTCAATATACTCATCGTCATTGAGTATATATATTTTTTTATTTCAGTTGATTTTCGCGAATCAGCGTTGAGCTCCTTATTTTTGAAGTCAAAAATTACAGTTATTGATATTGGTGTTAAGCGACATTGTTGTTCAGTTCATTTATTATTATATAACTTAATTTGGGTAAGTTCAAAGACACAAATTGACCGTTAGAAGTTAAGGAACTATACGTATAATCAAAGACACCCAACTTATTACCACTAGTCTTATATATTATCTTACAGTACAGTTACGTACTATCTTCAATAAATATTGAGAAAATAAAGATTAACGTTAAGGGTTGCTACTCCCATAACTCCCTTATTATAAAGGTTAGAGATAAAAAAAAATGTGTGATGCTATTTTCTATAAAAAGCAACATAATCATATTAAAAACAATTAATTAAAAGCAAGTACAGCTTTCCCATGATTTGCCGGCTAGACCTATTACACAGCGATATATACATGTAAAAGCAGGCAAAGCTTCACGCTGTATCCCGCATACAGCAGGGTAGGCAGAGGGAACCTAGTGTTAAGTCACACCGTTCCCCACTTTCTGCCGAATTCTGGTGGCATTGCGTGTTGAGTGGCAGAACTCAACGCCGCGCTTTGCCTCGAATGGGGATCGAACCCACAACCAATCGAGGTTTTACAGTCACACTTTGTGCCACTGCGCCACGACTGCCCTTACCACAGAAGGCCCACGTAAAAATTTTATGTTTCTTAAATATAAATATAATATTTTAGAAAACGTGTTTTAGAAAAATATTATAACACTTTAAACAAAATTAAACATTATAAAAAATATATTTACACGACATAGAATTTTAATACGGTAATCACAATATGTTGAATAGAATATAAGGCTATATATATTTTATTTAACTACAACTCAACACGGTAAACCAGCCGTAAAAATGTTAACTTTAATATTCGCAGCACGTGTAGGTCATGGAAAGATTTTCCAAGTTTTCTTTACAAAGAATTTTTTGTCGATAATTCTGTTAATACTTTAAGAACATTCCAATACCATAGAACAATTTCCGTTAAACAAAAAGTACTGAGAACAATTTAGAAAATATTTTTGATTGAGCTTATATTGTGATTTTAGTAAAGTTAACTAAAAAATATCAAATGTGATATTATTTTGAAGATTAAAGATCTTTTCTAAGCAAATTTCTCTTCTTTAAATTCTTTTTTTCTGTTCTTTCTATGTTAGCATTTAGTTAGCCAACAACTTTTACGGATGTCTTTATGTATGTATTTTAACCGACTTCTGTAAAAAGGAAGTTATCAATTCGACTGTATTTTTTTTATGTTTGTTACCTCAGATCTTTTGTCTGGGTGAACCTATTCAAATTATTCTTTTTTATTTGAAAGTTAGTGCTTCCCGTGTGGTCCCATTTTAATTTGGTCCATTTCCGACAATGGTATTCATGATAAAATCATATAAGTCTTAAATCTGCATTAAGTATGTGTGAGACAAATAAACGAATAACTCAACATCCCGCCAACTGATTTTGATATATTTTTTAATTGGAACACTTCAAGGGTAGTTTGATGAAAGTTTGGTTAGGTTCTGAATATGAGATTTTTTATTTTTATTATTACACACTTATAATCATGAAAACAAATATATTGAATAAAAATAAATAAAATCCATAGCGTAGCGGCACACGTCTGACTGTAAGCGCGAATGGGTTCTTTTATTACCCGGGGGATTTTTTCATTTCCTCGATCTGGTAACAGAGCAAAGCGGGAAATTGGATACCGCCACTCAACACAACACACAATGTCTCAAAATTAGGGTGGACAGTGGGGATCAGAGTGTCCTAATATTATGTTCCCTTTGCCTAACCTACTGTGTGGGGGATACAGCGTGAAGCTGATTTAATTTTTTGATTAAATATTATAATTTATGGAACTCAAAGCCTACAAAACTCAGCATATACATATGTACGCGCCTATATTATTTTAGTACCTAACCCTAACCCTTTTTATTAAATAATTGACTGGAGCAAGTTGATTTATTCCTTTTTTGAAAATTTTATATAAAAAATATTACTTCTATATGTACATTAAAGAATCTATTTGTTTAAAGAATGTGTAATACTCTTCACATACGCGTTAAGTTCTGAAGAAAATCACTATGTTTTAAATTATTTTAGATAAAATCAGTAGGCGTGACTTATCACTTGATCTTTTAGACAAGTTCAGTTTACTTTTAATCAACTAAATGCATAAGGTTTAAGCGTTCGTGGTCTCCGTACGCCGTGAATTTACTACAACTACTACTTAATTAAAAAAAAAACACATCTCTTGGAATGAATTAAATACACAATTTAATAATTCTTAGCAGAACAGGGGCAAAACTCAACGCCGCGCTTTGCCTCGACACCAGAGCGAAGAAGTGGAAATATAAATTTAAGTAAATATTTCATCTCCTCGAGTGGGGATCGAACACACAATCAGTCGGTTTTACAGTCACACTTTGTGCCGCCACGCCACGAGTGGCCTCAATATCCATGTATATGAAGTAATGCTAAAGCAAAAAACTACTTTGTTTGGATAGTCCATTCATCAAGGTAGACTATAAACTATAGCCTACTCTAGCTGACAGACAATATTTCATTACGTTAATCTATGATAATTTATGAAGTGAAATAATCCACTGACCTGTGGTCATACCTTTGTGGATACCTTCGACATTTACTTTACCTTTCACTTAAACGTTATCTCATTAACTTAATTACATTAAATTCGACCATGATACAAAAGAAACTTCCTTCAGAAAAACATACAAATCAAGATCAGATTAATCAAATATATAAGATCAAATCCAATCTTTTTAGTCTTTATAAAAGCTTCTTCGTTCAATCAATAAATATTTCCCGGTAAGGGAACACTCAGGTGTACCTTTAAGTAATATTAATAATAGACAGTGATTTGCAAGTATTGTCAAATTGTATTACATTGTTCGTAAAACGAATAATATCTTAGTATAATTACTATAATATAATTACTATTTTTTAACAATAAAAAAATCAGGCTAACGTATTTTCCCATAGCAGGATAGGAATACAGAGTCTCAGCCGAGTATTAAGACAATCTATTGCGAGTTAATTGGTCGACATTCAACGCCACGTTTATTAACACTAAACTGTTCACCAACAGTTGGCAATTTAATCTGTATATTCTGTAAAACAGTTACAATATCTAAACAATGCTTTCTGATTTTTTTTCTATTTTTTCAGAAATATGGGTAGGCAGAGGATACTTAGTGTTAAAACACTCCGGTTCCCAATTTCCGCCGAATTTTTGAATCATTGCGGGTCGAGTGGCGGAACTCAACGCCACGGCAAAGCACGCTTTGCCTGCTGAAATTAAAAATTAAACATTTTCCCAGTCCCCAGTCAGTGTGTAAGAAACGCGGGTTCACGTCTCGCTACGTAAAGTAAAATACTCTGTATTTACGTATACCTAAGACTGTTCCTAATTATAAATAAAGTAGCACAATTGACGGGCGTATTGCTATGTGGGCAACGTTCAAAATTTCTGTTAATACTTTTATGAAATTTTGAAATAAAAAATAGTTTTTCTAAAGGTATGTTATATAATAAACGCGGATATTATATAGGGGAGCGGTGAGCGTTCCATGGCAGTAAATCAGCGGACTCTGAATAAACACATTTGAACAGTTTTACGTCTGTATGCCAAATAACTCGGTCACTACACTCCCCTCTATAGCTCATAGCTATGTACCATAGCTCCCCAGTCCATAATTCTTTTGTGAGACAATGTGTATGCTTTTACAATAGGATCCTCTGGGGTCAAAAGCGTACACATTGTCCGAGAATGTTCTATATCACAATTTGATTTGAAATTTTACATTCAAGTTTGAATAGAATCTTCAATTTAGATAGATGAAGGTGAGGCGAGGTGAGGGTGATGAGGTCTGCAAAACATATTTGTAAATATACAGATTTTTTTTTCTTTTCATTCGTTTAATCTAACAACGTTTTTGACCTTGATGTCCGAGTTCCAGATCTTAATGTCAGTGAACTTAGCAGAGCATTGTCCAGCAGATCAAAAATAAAATTAAGTTCTCTTCGCATGCAGCTCAATTCTATAGTTCCTGATAGGTGTTACAAATAGTTCTGGCGTTTTTAAAAAAAATGATCTGCTAACTTTCCTTGGCAGATCATTTTTTTGCAATCGGGACGAGTTCTGCACACATAGGGATGAAAAAAATAGTTCCTGATCATTTTTAACAATAGTTCTGTTGATTTCACGAAGAAAGAAGTTTTTAAACAGAAAAAAGAACGTTCGTGTCGTAAATAGTTCGAAAGGTAAGTAATTTTAAAAATAAATAAAATTATACTCAATCGCGGGAACTCTTAATTTTATAATAGAAAGTAAATAGTTTTATGATATTTAGCTTGAAAAAAAACCAAAATTCTGAAAAACCTGCCAGCAGAGCATAGTTGATGTATGAAATATTGAAACATTCAACTATACTCTGCTCGCAGTTGCTGGCATCCATGGCTGGCTGGCAAAGGTAAAGAGCAAAAATCCTGATTGCTCTGGATTGAACTAAGTCCCAATAAAATGGGGGGCGGTGTCGGATAACCTTCTCGTGTGCTCGCTTGCTGCTGGTCCTTCTAGAATGTATTTCTCATTTGGATTGACGAGCAGTGTAGTGAGCCGATGCTCCCTAGGCGGTGGGTAATTATTGCCCAGAGTTTTCTTTAGGTAATGGTTCGCTGGCGAATAATACGACACGATGGCGTTCCTCTGCGTGTTCCTCTGATGAGCTCAGTATGAGGAATAGAGGCGTGCATGACTCTACCTCTGTATAGCTACACTGTAACAACGTCGAGGATATCAGAACTTCACTCATGGTTGCGGTCATGTCTCGTAATGATGAATGGAACCGAGGGTCTTTACTTCATCGACGAGGCTACGAGGAAGGAAATCTCCATAAAAAAATTACCCCAACTCAAGTGGCCAGTACCGCAAGGGGTGCGTGGCCGATGGAAAGATCAGTCGCTACTGTTGTCCCCGCCAGGGTACCGGCCGACACCCGTGGCGTAACTGGGCTTATCTAAATACAAGGGGCACTGCTTGGACGGACCGTTATTCACCCATACTCGTGGGCATACAATATGCAAGATGATAAAACAAACACTAAAATAAAAGACGATGATATATTAATGTTGAAGTCCGCTTCGGACTCGGGAGATGTTAGGCGCTTGCGGCGCAAACACAAGACTATTAGAGCTGAAGGTTCTGGCACAGAAACCGAGGCAATGCGTGGCTTCAAGTGCCATACTCGCGGCACTGGAAGCGTCTGCTTGGGCGTCTGCCCAAGCCTAAAGTGGCTAAGCCGCCTCGCAGAAACGCAGTTAAAGTAGTTTTGACGCCAGTGGCCATTGCGAAAAAAATCCTACGCCCAGTTTCTATAGGGAGCGCAACAGAGTGTCAATCTGATGCAGTTAGGCATCACCGATTGGCGGTGCGCAAGGAAATTTCAGGCGCTAGATGGCTTGAGTTGGCTGCTCCACATTCCTCTGAGCAGGCGGATATGCTAGCGGAGTATCTACGAGTGTTGCCCCTTTCAAACTATCGGGCCTGGATGATTCCTTTATTATAAAGGCTATTCAGCTTCTAGAATTAATATATTAGCCGACCTTTTTTATATCTTTCATGTACAGAATTGACTTTTATATCCTTTTATTATATTATATCGCTTTATGTCCTGAGATCCTAGTATAAAAACACTCCGTTTTCCTTTAACATACTTCCTTTCACTTCTTTCCGCCGACTTCTTCAGGCATTGCGTGTTGAGTGACGAGCGCTCTGCCTTCGTTCTTTTATGAAACTAATAGAATTAAAATTAAAATCCAGAGTATTCCGCGCGTAAATAAAGTAGGTACAAAACATAGCCTAGATTTATATTTTATTCAACAAACTCATTACGTTCACAAAGTAACTTAACGATAGTATCAAACAAGATTAAGTCTAAAAAGGCAAGTTGTCTAATTCAATTTGAAGATCTGATTCACCTTCTCTGAAAATGTATACTAGTATTTATACTTCGTCCAATTAGAGAGAACCATTTGAAAGACGCTAGAGCTATGTAAACTTCTATCTTCGCGTGTGCTTCTAAGAGGTTTTGTGTTCGTTAATTAGCTTAATCCATATTCGTGTAACTGGAAATTAATTTTGTTGGTACGTCTATATTTTATAAAATGTAATTATTAATTTATTTTTCAAAATCATTAAAATGAAAAAAAAAGAAACTATAAACGTATTACTTAGAAATAAACGAATTATTTAGAAAACGTATAAAATCGTAGAAAAATATAAACGTATTTTTAAATATTAATTATTGTAACATGAGTTTCAAAAGTATCTGACCAAAACTAATTGATAAAAATAATATTTTATTGTTGAATTTCTTACAACCTGTCGAATACAGGTAAACGTGAAGAAGCATAATATTTGTTGTCAAGTAAAGAAAATCCAAAAAACAGATAAGTACAGTAAAGTAACTTTACCATAAAATCGATGGGGGCTTCGAATATTTTAATTACCTAAAATCTCCAGCAATTTCAATCTATGTGCATTTTTTTTTAAATTTTAATTAAACATTAATAGACCAGACCATACATATTAGATTGGCTAAATAATTTGTGATTAACACTTATAATTAACAATTTACAAAATCTGTGGAACTTTAGATTTGTATTAAACAAAAATAATTAAAAAAAATATCTCTGAACTGTGTACAACGAATTTCCTATATTTTTTTTCGGGACAACCAATTAAAAAATAATCATATAGACAAACAAAAATAAATAAAATAATCGTTATTACTCATAAGTGACCTCTTCTATTTAAGCACTTTAAAGAGGTATAACAATAATGCTTGTAAGTAATGTAACGAGTGACGTCACAATAATTTAGGTCAGATAGAAAAATGAATATGAATAAGTTTTTCGAGGCCATCGTTGCGCAATGGCATAAGCGTGTGACTATACACGCGATTGTTGTGGGTTCGATCCCATCAGATGAATAATTTATTATTATTTAATATTTTCATTCATTTGCTCTGGTATTAATGTAAAAGCGCGGCGTTAAGTTGCGGCCACCACTCGATAAGCAATGCTTAGAAAAATTCGGCGGAATGTGGAACAGACTGTCTTAACATTAGGTTTCCTCTACCTACCCTGCTATATGTGGGATACAGTGTGAAAGTGAAAAAATGTTTGCTAACTTATTTCGTAAAGTCACTACATTCATCAAATTAATTGCACATTATTCATCCTTTCATAGCGCTGGTGACGTCCGAGGTCATTTCATTATTATACAACAACCCCGCAAGGGATTCTTATTCTTGTTAATACTGAAATTTGCTTTAAGATAAATAAAGGGCTACAAAACTTCGTTTTCTAATTAATTGTTTTTAAAAAAATATCTTATGTTATATTTATTTGAATAATAAATAAAAATATTGTTAGACATCATTAAGAAATAGTATTTTATAAGAGTGGGAATTATAGTGGTGGGTACAGATATCGCTCGCACATAGAAATATCACTAACAGTATATCTTTTATTATTTATATTACATTTACAATGCTCAGATTTTGTCCCCCTAAAGATACAAAAAGAAAATCACAATGTCCTTTATGCATATAATAAAACATCGGTGTGACTAATAGGGGACCAGATCAAGATATATAAGCGTTTTGCCAAAACAAATGTTCGAAACGTGCAAAATTTTCGACTTAGTACGTAAAAATTTAAACGTAAGTAAAACTACCAAACGAAATATTATATAAAAAAAATTAATAATAAAATATATTAAATTAAATTAAATTAAAATTAAATTAGCTTCACGCTGTATCCCGCACACAGCAGGGTAGGCAGAGGGAACCTAGTGTTAAGACACTCGGTTCCCCACTTTCTGCCGAATTCTGGAGGCATTGCGTGTTGAGTGGTAGAACTCATCGCCGCGCTTAACCTCGACACCAGAGCGAAGAAATGGAAATATAAATTTAAGTAAATATTTCATCTCCTCGAGTGGGAATCGAACCCACAACCAGTCGGTTTTGCAGTCACACCTGGTGCCGCTGCGCCACGACTGGCCTAATAAAATATATATAAGCAGTTTTACTTGAGGTGCGTATTGTAAGGAGGTTCCTCTCTCTGGAGCTAAAGCCAACGATGTCTTGGACCTTTGTCCCACCCTCGGAAGTGTGTGTTTTTTTAATGTATTTTTTATAACAATTCATATTTAAAAATGTAAAATTTATTTTTCTTGTAATAAAAGAATACAGGATGGAGGAGGCAGCGCTCCTTTTACGGAAACAGCAACCTAAAGAAATTAATCAAGATACCTCAACAGTTTAGACGTATGATTTTTCGTGTGACGCAGTTACGCATAGATATCAATAACGTAAACACATACTACTACAAAAATACTACTAAGTACAACAACTTTGATAAGTACTTATTTAGAAAACGTATAAAAATTTGAACGCAGCGGGACTCGAACCCGCGCCTCCTGGAAACTCCTGGAAATTTGTAAAAATCTCCCTACAGAAATGCTAACAACATAAATAAGTTGTAACAAGCGTATAAAAATTTCGACGTAGCTTGGCTAGAACGCATGGCTTAGCGGTGAGAGCGCCTGGTCGGTTTCCAGGAGGCGCGGGTTCGAGTCCCGCTGCGTTCAAATTTTTATACGTTTTCTAAATAAGTATTTTTCTTTCCTAAGTGTGGAATAACACTTTAAAAAATGTTTAAAAACTTTGATAAGTTTTTGTGTCTGCGTGCGTCGTTCTTGACAAACGGCTCTATATAATTTATTATTTATTTAGTTTGAAAAAATCATTTTTTCATTTTTGGAAAAAAAAATATATAATTATGTATTAGGCTTTTATAGAGAAGTTGAAACTGTCGTTTCATTTAAAGTGATGCTGACAAAACACTCTATATAGTATTTTTTATATTAATTACTTATTTTTTCAAGTTTTATTAGGTTTAATTTTTAATTAAAACAATTTGTGTAAAGATTTTGTATGGCGAAACGAAGCGAAGATAGTTCTATAAAAGAAAAATTGTTTTCAAAAATATCGTAGTTAATTAATGAATTAATTAATTAATAGTTCCACTACACAGAAATTGTGCAACGTGTTATTTTAGAACTAGCCAGATGGAAGTTATAAAATGTATTCATTGAACAACATACGAGATAAAAGTTATTATAGCCGAACGTTTATATTTAGTTGCTAAATTTAACTATTTCACCTACAGTAGCTACAACATGCTTTATGAGTCTCACTCTCCAAACTTTTTAATCGTTTAGTTTACTAATTGCGAGAGGTTATAGGATCGGTGAGAATAAACTGACTGTGTTTACACAGAATATATCTATGTAACTATTTAATTAGCACTGCATTGGTAATCCAATGCATCTATAGATTTCTGTGGGGACCTAATACTGCATCTCTATATATCTGTTTTATTTGATTATAGTTATTATACAAACGTATCAGTATGTTGACGCTCCTGCTATTATTATTATCTAGAGTACACTTGGGAACCGGCGACACAACAATGGCGATTGACAAATCAAATTGGCAAATTATTTTTTAAAAAACATATATTTTACTGATATTATAACATGTATTGTTTCTAAGTTAAATTGTTAATTAAAAACAATAGATTATTATCCAGATGAGTTCTGTACAGTTCTTAGTTTATGGCGTCCCGAGATACATTATTTAAGGGGCATATCCAGTGAGCCCTAATAAATTATGAAGAGCACACTATGGACTGTATGGAAAAAAATATATTTTTATCTTTTTCGCATAAACAGAGATATTTATGTAAATTAAATTTTGTATAAACGTTACTTGTACTATTACTTGTATTATTCAACAGCTGTCTCTATGTAGGTAATTATTCGACCGTACGAACTCAATTTGATTAATTGTTTTGTGAATTTGCGATAGACTGATCAATTATATAATTAGTTTTATTATAATACAATAAAGTTAAATTATTTATTTACGATACTTTATATGAAAAAAATATAAAATTCCATTTGCATATTTATTATCCATTTGAGGTCAGTCGTGGCGCAGCGGCACAAAGTGTGACTGTAAAACCGACTGGTTGTGGGTTCGATCCCCACTCGAGGAGATGAATATTTACTTAAATTTATATTTTCATTTCTTCGCTCTGGTGTCGAGCCAAAGCGCGGCGTTGAGTTCTGCCACTTAACACGCAACGCCTCCTGAATTTGGCAGAAGGTGGGGAACGGTGTGTCTTACACTAGGTTCCCTCTGCCTACCCTGCTGTGTACGGGATACAGCGTGAAGCTGATTTATTTTTATATTTATATTCAATAGGAAAATTCCGTTATTAAATCGGATGTAACAATATTTGCTTATACTTTTTTTTAAATTATTTACTTAAATTGAATAAGCCAATGTAATAAATATGTTTCCAAGATTAGTGTCCAAGGATACTTAAAAAAAAACATCTGACAATACCTAAAATAAATTATACTTCAAACAACCAAGGGTTTCCAATAATAATAAAACAACGGAAATGTAAGTAAATATTTAATTTATCCTGGTTATTACTTAGTTTCACTTTAGTTGTGTACGTATGGAGAGCGCGCGCACGGGCGGCGCGGACAGGCGTTTCGAAGCGGGTGCGTGCGCGCAGGGGTGCGGGCGCAGTGACGTCGTCCTGCTGCTGGTGCCGCGCCGGGTTATACCAGTAACTCCTATTAACTCTATAAAAGGAAATATTATATTACTAACTAACTTACTAACTAGATTACTATTTATTTATTTATTTATTTATTTATTTATTCATCCATCCATCCATCCATCCATCCATCCATCCATCCATCCATCCATCCATCCATCCATCCATCCATCCATCCATCCATCCATCCATCCATCCACCCATCCATCCATCCATCCATCCATCCATCCATCCATCCATCCATCCATCCATCCATCCA
>JAATLQ010031997.1:0-12755 GCA_013421005.1 Heliconius erato x Heliconius himera | reverse complement strand
TATAATTTGTAGTTCTCTTTGACCTACAGTCTTGAAATTGATAAAAAAACGTATATTTCATTTTGTCTTTAATAGTGTGCAGTACATACAGTACTATATACATTATAGTACTACACTTCTACTGCATGTAGCACTCTAGTTCTATTTGTATAGATACAACCACACACGTCCTAAATTACATTATTTGGTGACGAACTAAGCTTACCAAGTTAACTGTACGTTTACAGAGTCCGACCCCGATTGACCTTTACAAATATTTATTTTACTCGTTTACTATGTTTCCTTGGTACATATTTTTGTGTGATATTAATATATAGCTAGACATAGTAGCTTATTTTTGAATAATAGATTGTGTTTAAAACAAAAATATATTTTTCGGAAATGTAAAGCTGCAATTTATATATGTTACTTCTCATATAATATAAATGTATATTAGTTTATATATTCATTCTTTTATCTTTATTATAAGGCCACACACATTTTTAAATATTACAAAATAGCTGACAAAGCTCAGCGTTGAGTTCCGCCACTCAATATAAAATATCTCAAAGATGGGGCAAAAATGGGATGCAGTGCTTAACTTTTTTAGATTTGATTAGATTCTATCTATCTACATACTATGTGTGCTGACACATACACTGACAAGAAAAGTTTTATAATACATGTATATACATGGAATGGAAAGTATATAAATACATTTACCATTATATTATTTAAACAAATATATATATTTTCATAAATAAGTTTCAAGTGAATATACAATTTGTTAATTACAGCATTCTTAAATAAAACAGATTGGTACTAAAATAAAATGCCTCAACTGTCAAAAATAATTCAATTTACATTTTTAAATGGCCAGAGAAAACGAAGTCACCTCATAAAGTAATATTAAATTGGACCAACCGAAACGAGAACTGTTGAATAAATAATAATTTTGTGTCTTACAATTTTAAATGGCTATACGAAACACGTATTTTTTACGTTTTAATTAAAAACGATCGCTTGTAATATAAAACACGTCATGTAATGTATAACTTAACACTTTGCTTTGTTTCTATTGATATGGATATTTTTTTTTTGTATAAATAATTTTTGTACTGAATTCGATGAAACAAGTTATTGAATATCGTGATGTACGTACGATTTTAATAATTTTTTTTTTGGTATTTTTGAATATGGTCTTCAATATATTTATATCAATTCAATATATTCATATGATGAACCTACTGTGGCGCAGTTGCGATGGTAATGGGTTCAATTATGCCAAGTAAATATTCAAAATACTATTGTTTTCCTGTTCCATCCAATACGTAAAATATGAACTATACGTAATATAAACTATAATCTTAGACTTATATTCAAATAGATTTAGCTATACATATGTAGATACAAATATGTAAAAGTAATAAGTTCTAAATAATTTGTTTCAGCATTAACATCAGCCCATAAAATAACTCAACTGAAGGTCCCACTGTAGACGGACCCTCGGCGGGCGGCTGAGCTCAGCTGTCACTTCCAGATGGACGATCAGACTCTACACTCCGTCAAGTGGTACAGAGGCATGGACGAGATATTCAGATACAGACCCTCACAGAAGGTGGCTTTGATATCTATTTAACGACCTTTTCATTGAAATCTTTAAGTAACCCGACTTTTGATATGTTAAGATTGAAGACGGTGGTAGACGGTTATGTGTTAAAGTAATATAGATGTTGACATATCTAGTTATTATGTGAGAAAATTAATTAAAAAGAAAATAAAAATAATATTAAAAGACAATACTATATATATTCATTTATAAATAAATAAAATAAATCAGCTTCACGCTATATCCCGCACACAGCAGGGTAGGCAGATGTCTCACTGTGCCACTATGGCCTCATGATCTATATATAAATGTAGGTCAAAGTACATAGATATAAATGTATGTATAGATTTATTTATTAGCTAGCTCTTAGCACTTAAAAGAAGCTTCGATTTATGCGCTAGCTGAATCTATGAATAATAAATATATCTCAAATGGGTAGATGAATGCATGAACTGTATAGGTTACGAAATTAACTTCATAAGTTAATGTACACTGCCTATTTATTTTATTTATTTTAACTATATGAAAAGTAAGCTTATAAATTATATTAATCTATAAATTTTAGACATTAGGGTTTCGGGCCGCTGCCGTTACCGTTGTTTTTTTTAATAATAGGCCTTGTTCATCTAGAGTCTAGACGTTTTGTTTAATGAAATGATTTTAGCTAGAATGCAGAATGAAGCGTGAGACTAAAATAAATTAATCAAAAAATATTAATAAATTCTTTATTAAAATAGTTTCATTTAAAAAATATTAATATTGTAAAATAAATGCCAACATTTTTACAGGACAATCTTAAGAAAGTAATAACGTTTGAACAATGTTATCGACCTCAACTAACGTTGCTCCTCTTAGTTCGTTGGGCAAAACAAAAGATAATCATATACTTAATTTGATAATGCAATTATCTGCTTCTCCCTAGCGTTTGGCGCTCCGATCTCTCTGACTACCCCGCTAGGGACAAAGCGTGAAGCTAGTTTAGTTTAGTTTTAACGACGAAATATATATTGAAGATAATAAATATAAAAAAATAATAGAAAGTGTAGATTAACTCTAAGGTAAGACCAGTTATTATTTTATATTATTATATATTATGATTTGGACTTTATGAAGAGTTGATTTTTACTCATCTAATGCATTTTGCGGGGTATGATGCGATGGATGCTTAAAAGTAATAAAAAATAATAAAATATGACTAAACTCGTTACGTTCACTACAAATGTAAGATTTTTCCATATTTTTTTATGCAATGCTCTTTACCTAATTGAAGACAATAAGTTGTTAGAAGTAAACTTGTTTGTTCTAATATAAAAATATTTTTCGTTGAGAAATGTTGTGAACAGCAAAAAGGTGGAATTGTCGCCAACGCTGGCTACACGCCAGTTTCTTACTATCGTTAGCTTTCTGAGTATTTTTCACTTTCTATTTTATAAGCCAGTCTTAAATATGTGATGAATGAAGTGTATGATTAATTTATAATTAATTGTAATTTCCTTCGTTTATAAGTGAAATATATATTTAACATAATATTAACATTAATTTTAAATGAATAGTTAATAAAATACAATAATTAAGCTTTTATTATGGCTTGGTTCTCAAAACCTACCTCGCCTGCTGTATGGCGTCGTTAAAGAAAATCACATAAATAGAATAAAGATTCCGTTTCGTATACTAACGGGTATAAAAATTAAAATTACAGTAGTAAAATACATTATAGTATTTTCTTATTTTTTAGTACAGGTTTGACGTGGCTATCATACTGGAATGAATCACATACTAACACATAAAAACGATGTACACTCACCCATCGTTCTAGTTTCTTTGGAACGGAAATGAAAGTACTGCCCCATATAGTTGGAGTTACCCCCTGTGATAAAAACGCAGAGATTTTTCTTTAGTTACTATAAGAGTACGGTTTTTTAGTCTTATTTTTTTAATAGCCGCCAGCTCTTATGATGAACATGTCACAACGAGCCACAAATCGTTGCAATAAACATGAAAATTTTTAAATTTTTAAATTTACTTCTTTTTTATTTTAGAGACCAGTCGTGGCGCAGAGGCACAAAGTGTGTCTTAAAACGTGTTACGTGCCTAGTTGTGGGTTCAATCCCCATTAATATTTTTAATTAAAGGAAATAAAATATTTATTTAAATTAATATTTTCAATTTTTCGCTCTGGTGTCGGGGCAAAGCGCGGCGTTGAGTTCCACCACTTAACACGCGATGCCACATAAAGTGTATCTTAAAACATGACTGGTTGTGGATTCAATCCCCTTTAATATTTTTAATTAAAGGAAATAAAATATTTATTTAAATTAATATTTTTAATTCTTCGCTCTGGTATCGGGGCAAAGCGCGGTGTTGAATTCCACCACTTAACACGCGATGCCTCCAAAATTTGGCGGAAAGTGGGACCGGAGTATCTTAACCTTAGGCTCCCTCTGCCTACCTTGCGGTGTGCGAGATACAGCGTAAACCTGTTTTTTTTATTTTACTAAATCTCATAAATGATAAATATAAAACACCATACAAACATAGTAAAAGCCGGTAAATGTTCCATTCATTTTGAATAACAAAATTTTGAAGTATAATAAATATTTGTGCCATTTATACATGTATGTATCTATACATAGATACATATATATTATCCACAAAATATATCGCTAAACAGAACTACTAGAACTAACAGCCAAAAACAACATATTAGTAAAATATCCGCGAAGCACACGTCCGTAGCTAGCACTAGCGTATGCAATTAATTACAACAGCGTGTAGTATTCCGGAATATTAAATAACTACTAAACTACCAGTCATAGCGCAGCGGCACGAAGTGTGACTGTAAAATCGACTGGTTGTGTGTTCGATCCTCACTCGAGGAGATGAAATATTTACTTAAATTTATATTTCTATTTCTTCGCTCTGCTTCGCTCTTACATAATAACATTCAAAATCAAATAGTTTTCATTACTTTATAAGAAATAGCTACCATATACAGGAGCACTTGTCGTTCTATTACGAGAAATAGTCAATTCCTATGCGACTTCGTGACCTCGATAGACGTTACATATGTTCAAGCACGCTGACTGTAAAGCGACCGATAGCGTGAACGCGTATTTTACAATTTGTGAACATTGCCACCTTAACCTCAATATGCTTTTCATTTTAGTACTTTTCAAAATATGTAATTTTTCAATAAAAAGAAGCAATTTTAAGAAAAATTTAATATATCAAACAATAACAACAAATAAAAATACTATCATATTTTTTTAATTACTAAAGATATTATGTACCTATAAGCTAGATGAAAAATATAAATAAAAAAAATCAGCTTCACTCTGTATCCCGTACACAGCATGGTAGGCAGAGGGAACCTAGTGTAAGATACTTCGTTCCCCACTTTCCACCACATTCTGGAGGCATTGCGTGTTAAGTGGCAGAACTCAAAGCGGCGCTTTGCCTCGACACCAGAGCGAAGAAATGGAAATATAAGTTTAAGTAAATATTTCATCTCCTCGAGTGGGGATCGAACAAACAACCAGTCGGTTTTACAGTCACACTTTGTGCCGTTGCGCCGAGTGGCCTACTGGCCTGTAGGAATATAATTGTTTTGTATTAAAAGCTACCAAACTCGGGTACAAAGGTAATATAGTTTATTTTGTAAGATTAATAATGGGTATGATGAACTTAACAATTAAGTTCACCAGTTCGGCTTCACGCTGTATCCCGTTTATAGCGGGGTAGGAAGAAGGAACCGCGTGTTAAGACACTTCTTTCTTCTAATAATAGTAATTTACGAATTACTTGTACCTCGTATTACCACCACTGTCACACGTGTGCTAGTAAAGCTGCAATGATGGTCGCGCAGGGCCTCGTCGTTCGTACCAGCGTATTCCCTTGATAAGTAGCCCAATTTAAAGTTTAAACACTCACGTGCATTCATACACTCAATTATTATACTACTTTAGTTAACACTAAATTAATTGGAATGGTAAATTAATTGGAATGGAGGGCTTAACATTTTTTCATTTAATAGCGTAGCGGCTAATAGCGTATAATTAATAAAAAAATGTTTTTTTTTTGTTATGTTTATATTCACTTCCTTTTTTTCAGCTTGACGCATCCGGCACCTAGTTAAAGTAGTTAAAATATTTAATATTTTATATTATCGAACGAGGATCGAAAAAAGGATTAGTTATTCTTATGTTACTTTATCTTAAATCATTTGAGCTTCGTCTCATATATATAGTTTTACAAAACGTAGCAATATCATATGAACACAGCACTAGATTTCTTCGTCGAGATTATTTCGTCTCATTACAACGTAGAGCGAGTTAATTGAGAGTATGGAACTGTGAAATTAATGTAGGTGTCGCGTTTGTTGACAGTTGTGAGTGAGTGTCATTTTAACTTTACAGCTTAGATAACTTAGTTCTGTATTAAAAGCTCCCAAACTCGGGTACAACCGTAATATAATTTATTTTGTAAGATTAATAATAGGTACGACTTTATCGATGTATTGAGTGAGTGATCAAACTCAACGCCGGGCATTTGCCTTGTTGCATTAATAAATAATAATTAATTTCCTTGAGTATCGTAGAACCCTCGCGTTACAGTTACACCACAGAGCCTGCGACTCGAAGGCCTTCATTAATTGATGATCAAATTATTTATTTTAATAAATTATTTAAGTAATTCACACCTTATTTTAAGATATAACTTACTTCATGCTTTGATCGCTAATAATTTTCTTTTGTATAAATTTGTCACATATTATTTTTTGTAAAATATTTCAAGTATTGAATAAAATTGTAAATGTAAAGTGAACGTTTGTTTAGCGATAGAATCTAGAATACATAGAACTGAGATTTATTGTTTATAAATTAGGAAGCTACACCTAATGTTACATCCTAATATAAGAAAGTGAAGTATACTGTACACTTTGGGAACTAAAACCATAATTAATGTCATCTGATATATGCCAAAATTGGAAATCGAACTCGCAACCATTGCTTATATAGACATTTCACAAGTGCGCCAACTTTCAAATACAATTAAAATATTTATAGAACAGATCCCTACAAGAAATACTTTACAATAGTATCGTGAAAATTAATTTACATACATTTTTATTTTTTATCGAGTTGAAAGAAAACTAAAAATAAATTAGTTAAAAACCCGTACTTCTTTTATTTCCACTGGAGCTTAGTGAAACAATTTCAACAAAATTGAAATTACTTCAGCAAAGTAAAAAGTACCAATTGTAGCGATTGTACTTCAAGAGATTAAATTTAACTTTTAGCTGTCTGTCTTTATTCGTTTTTATTTTTGTGATTTTAATTATTAAGAAAAGTTTAATTAGGTACTAAGGAGAGATAATACTATGTATTTTTGTATTTGTAGGTATATGTTTATAGTTACAGACAAAATATTTTTACTGTCTTATTATATATAGAGATAGAGATTATCATTTCCTCGTTTTGATAAGAAGACAAAGCAATTCCACCACATGTCACGTCTTGAAAATTCATCTCGAATTAAGGGGAACGGAGTGCCTTAGCACCAGGTTCCCTTTGTCTACTCTGTTATATGTGAGATAAAACGTAAAGCAGAAAAAGAAAAATCATGCTCTTTCAATTGTTTATTATAAAAATACAGAGACTAGCTATACAAGTTGCAATACATAACTAAGCATCGTTAATAGTATTTAAATGCATTTTTCTAAAGCCATATAAGAGTCTGAGGTCAGTGGTGGCGCAGCGGCACGAGGTGTGACTGCAAAACCGACTGGTTGTGGGTTCGATCCCCACTCGAGGAGATGAAATATTTACTTATATTTATATTTCCATTTCTTCGCTCTGGTGTCGAGGTTAAGCGCGGCGTTGAGTTCTGCCACTCAACACGCAATGCCTCCAGAATTCGGCAGAAAGTGGGGAACGGAGTGTCTTAACACTAGGTTCCCTCTGCCTACCTTGCTGTGTGCGGGATACAGCGTGAAGCTAATTTTTTTTTTCTTTAAAAAACGTACAAACAAAAAGGTAGCTTTGGCTTCCTAGAAGTAATGAACATTATGGGATCAATAAAAACAAAACAAAATATTTTTTAAATAAACAGCTTACTACCCTAATTTGAACTAAGAAAAATTAAATTTAAAGGAAAACATAGATGTAGTATGTGACGTAACCAACAACTAAAATTGGGGGAAGTAGTCTACGTAAGAAATAAAAATCAGCTTCACGTTTTATACCGCACACATCACGGTATGCAGAGGGAACCTAGTGTTAAGACATTCCGTTCCCCACTTTCTGCCGAATTCTGAAGGCATTGCATGTTGAGTGGCAGAACTCAACTAAATAAATATAAATATATAATAAATTAAAGTAAATATTTCATCTCCTCGAGTGGAAATCGAACCCACAACCAGTCACACTTCGTGCCGCTGCGCCATGACTGGCCTTAAGTCTAGTCTACGTAAGACTTGAAAAACTAACGTAGCATTAGTCCTCTTTCTCAGGAAAGAAAAAAATCATACAAGCTACTTTTTTACTATTCACAGATGATGAGACATTCGCTATTGGAGACTTCGTCTCCAATATTTATTAAGTTGTAGTCTAATTCCATTTCGTAGTCTTCATACGCACAGGTTTCAGTATCTTCATTCTCTTCACAGTAAATTGTCACCTCTTCTGATTCCAAATGCATGTTTGAGTCAGTTTCTTGTAAAGAAAAGTTCAGTATAGTGTTGTTTTTCTTTCGCGGTAATTTTTTACATATAATAGTATTCAAAACTGCCCCCTTTATTTTGTTCAAAGCTGCCTCAGTGGTAATTAAAAAATTACAAACGTTTTTATTTCAAGTAAAAGTTTAAAAATTGTAGTAATTTCTAGTTTATTGCGTGATATATGTTACATTCTAACTAAAAGAGGAAAAAATAAAACCATATACCTTGAATTGGATCCCTGCGATCCTTACGCGTTTATTTAAAAATGTATAAAATTTTACTGAAAATCAAACACTCCTCGTTACTTAATAACTGGTTCTCATATATCAGCGGTGACAAGTGATACGTGTGCAGATTAGTGCTGGCACTACTCAAAAAAAATCTATCAAAATTTCTTTTTAAAATAGCTCTGTTAACACATATTTTCAAAGGTGCCCCTGTTCTAAGCTACCCCCCTCTCCCCTACATATTTCTAGTATGTACAAAGGATTACAAGTATATATTTCTTTGCAGCCTGCATTTTGAAACACGTGTACATACGTTAAAGAATTTATTAAATTATAAGCACCGTTTTTAGGAATAACAGAAAATTTCTGGCAAAGTA
Organism: Heliconius erato x Heliconius himera; assembly: GCA_013421005.1. Taxonomy (NCBI): domain Eukaryota; kingdom Metazoa; phylum Arthropoda; class Insecta; order Lepidoptera; family Nymphalidae; genus Heliconius; species Heliconius erato x Heliconius himera. The sequence continues at coordinate 3,845 of JAATLQ010031997.1, read as the reverse complement.
ACATAAAATTAAAATTTTGCAGAGCTGCACTCTGATGAATGAATGAAAACGAAATGATAAATTCATTTCGTCTTGTTTAATAAAATTAACAAGAACTTCTGAACTGAAGCTGAACAGTTCCGCAATTAGTTTCTTATTTATGTTATCGAAATCAAGTCTTCTAGTTTAGGAATTGTACCTATATGCCACGTCGACTTGGCATCTTGTTATTAACTTTTACATATATAAATTTGGTGTTCGGTTTCGCCTTCTGTATTTTTTTTTATAAATTCAAGAACTTAAATTTGAGTTTTAGTGCTTAATCATAAGAAAGAGACTTTATTCATACTACGTTTATTCGTGATATCTTTAATTTGTGATTAACTTGATCATCTGATTTTTATAATGAGATAGCGGTCAACTTGAAATAAGCAAATATTTTTTGCAAATTCTTTGTTATCTCTATTATGATAAGACACTTAAAATATTTTGTACATTTATTACTTTTTGTTGACTATAAAAACAAAAACCCCGACTGCATACAACAAAAAAGAAAATAAACAAGCCCAATAGTTTATTAGGATTGCCAAAATATGCAGTTTATTTAAAAGTTAAAAGCTTTTTTTTCAGCTTTACGCTGGACCCGGCGAGCACATAGCAACGACACTGCTCCCTACTTTCCGCCGATGATGACATTTCCAACTACAACTTTTAGTTATTATTAATATCGCGTTTGTCATAACAAAACAAAATAATGCAGATAATTTTACCAAACATGCATTCTCCTATTGTGTAACATTATCTCTTTTACCGTACAACCTCCTTCGTGTTTTCTCCATACAACGTGACATTGGCGAAGTGATATGTGCTCTACTGGCACGCTCGGAACGCCATAATCAAAGAACCAAACCAAACTAATTTTACCAACTTTGAAAAAAATGTATTTATAAAAAACGGATTGTAGGGAACTATTATTTACATTTCTATTTCTCTATGAAGAGCTGAGTCTATTTGAAGAGCTGGTTGGGAACACACCTTCTTTGGTTTCTCCAGTCAGTTTGGTTTGTATCGCAATTTCATACATCATACAACAGACTGGGATGTTATTTACTCAGAATTATGAATCACCTTACTTGAATACTAGCAAGACTTAATGTACCTATTCGTTTTATTTATCTTTATAATATCTGCATAATTTTCAAATAAGCACCATTATCTGGTGCAAATATATCTTTCACTCCCTTTCGAAGTGTGCTCTTGCCCACTAATAATAGCAAGGTAGATAGAATGAATTCAAACTCATTATTAGACTACAGACTCATGATCCGTACCTTTGGTTATGGAATATATATTTTTTCATAATTTGTATCATACATGACCTTCCTTAAGACTAGGTTCTCATTCTATGCTGCAAAGCTGCTTTACCTGACTTTACAAGGATATACAAAATATTCAAATATATTTTCCTCAGAGAATATTATAAATATTGTTCCAAGCCATTGACATTATAGGTTTGAAGGTATTATAAAAACCCCGTAAAGAAATCAACTTCGGCGTGAAAGTGCGATTTTTATATTTTACATTGTATAAAAAACGAGAGGATTCACTACTGAATAACAAGATATTTAAGAAGGGTACTTCGCCGAGAAGACGTAGTTTCAGAGATTTTGCTCATATTGTAAGGGTTCATCCCTGAGAGGAATTAATCAGGGTCACCCATACATCCTTATCACTAAATCCGTGTCAGCATATATGTATATATATTTTTTTTCAGCTTCACGCTGTATTCCGCAGATAGCGGGGTAGGCAGAGGGAGCCTAGTGTTAAGACACGGCGTTCCCCACTTTCCGCCACTTTTTGGAGGCATTGCGTGTTGAGTCGCGGAACTCAACGCCGCGCTTTCCCCCCAACACCAGAGCGAAGAAATGAAAATATAAATCAAAATAAATATTTCATCTCCTCGAGTGAGGATCGAACCCACAACCAGTCGATTTACAGGCACACTTTGTGCCCCTGCGCCACGACTGGCCTCTAAATGTATGTATATTATCACTGTAAATTCAATTTTTAAAATGTAAAAAAGTTATTATATTGGCATAACCACAGTAGTTGGACATATAGTATCTAGTAGTATCGAGTAGATATAAATGCGTTCTATAATACTGTAGAGTATTGTCTTATTCTATTATCAATAGTTTCCGTAGCGTATGCGATGACAGATTTTTTATGATAAGTTTTTACTCACCTTTGGTTACATTATTGTATTTTTATTAGAGATCTCAAATTTTTTTGAACATGTAATATTGGCTATATTACATGTTCAAAAAAATTAGAGATCCATGTTCGTCAGTAAAGATACAGCTTTCTAATTGTGAAAGAATTTTTGGAATCGATTTGGTAGTTTTTGTGTGAAAACAATACAAACATACATACAAAAATACAAATGTTTTCTGTTTATAATATTAGTATATATAAAGATATAGGCAATATAGTTATGTTGTTTCTTAAATATACCAGTGATTCAGCTCGTTGTGGTGCAGAAGCGTGATTCGGGGGAATGAAATATTTAATATTTTCATTCATTAGTTTTTGTATCCTCTGTAACTTGTGAAAGCGTGGTGTTTACTTCCACTCAACACGCAATGTATCGAGAATTTGGCGGAAAGTGGGCAACAGAAGTGTCTTAATGAGAACGGAGTGTCTTAAAACTAGGTTCCCAGGTTCCCTCTGCCTACTCTGCTATGTGCGAAATACAGCGTGGAGCAGAAATAACTGAGACACAGTTTAATACTTCTAATATCATCTTCAATATGTTAAAGTTGAACCTGCGAGGATATTGTCAGTCAATAATAGACATTTCTTACCTCGTAAGCCCTCTTAGGTGCGATTTAAGGCAGTATTATCGCAGCCGTTACTGATAAGGATGCTCATAAAAAATCCGCTTAATCGACCCATGTACTAAAGTTATACGAACTTCGAATCCCACTTTATACTTTGGAATTAACCTATATAATAAAAAGCTCGAGTCCAAGAGTAATTGGTTATTTAGAAAGTTTTTATATTTATTACTAAAGGGAATTACCACAAGATATAGTATAATTATTCGAAAGTACTCTAAACATCCGAAGTAAAAAAAAAAAATAATACAGTAAGTGAAATTTAATGTACATTTTATTCAACTTAATTTATTACAAAAAAAATATTAAAAAGTATAAAACATATTTTCAAGTAAACAAAGCTATTAGTGTAGCAATTACGCTCTTGTAATTTAAAGTGAATACTAAGCAATTCCGTGTTTTTCATTCCTCTATCAAGTATCGCTCTATCGCTATAAATATAGTGAAGCTATTTTTATTAGGTTTTAGATAGATAGATAAAACTCTTTATTGCATACATAGAGGAAATATGACATTTTACAAGAGACATAGGAACACCAACATAAAATTACAGAATAAATAAAATAAAAAACATTTTGAGCACAGAGGTAGTATGCAAAGGCGACCTTATCACTATTAGTGATCTCTTACAGGTAACCTTAACTTACATAAACTTACAAATAGTACAGGATATCTCGGTAGTGCATAAATAATAAAGAGTAGAATGAATACAAATAAATAACATATAGATATTACTAGCGGCCCGCCCACGGCTTCGCCCGCTTAAAATACATGATTATTTAATAAGCAGAATTGATTGACAACTATAATAAAATAAATAAATAAATCAGCTTCACGCTGTATTCCGCACACAGCAGAGTAGGCAGAGGGAACCTAGTGTTAAGACACTCCGTTCCCCACTTTCTGCCGAATTCTGGAGGCATTGCGTGTTGAGTGGCAGAACTCAACGCCGCGCTTAACCTCACCACT
>JAATLQ010031996.1:0-12755 GCA_013421005.1 Heliconius erato x Heliconius himera | reverse complement strand
GCCTCTACGGATGAAAATGTTATAAAAGTTATTTAAAGATGCCCAAATGAAGGAGATGACTAACTTTCTTATCGGTACTATGTAAACTATTCGTCATGGCTACTTTAAACTTTCAGAAGTTAGTGTATGGTGGGTCCCGGACGATTGCTCACAGTGCCACAGAAACAAGTGCGAGTCGAGTTATGTAGGGAGTTATGGAGCTCTGTGGTGAAAATGCTTTGAGTATTTTCGAAAAGACGGGGCAAATTGGCCGCCGGTTTATTTCTTTCTCCGTGTCAACGTTCCACATGACGCGTGTTTCCAAGGCTAATGTTCGCGATTGTGGCTTTGAAGACATCAACCACTCACCTTATAGCCCAGAGTTGGCACTTAGTGATTGTTATTTGTTCCGAAATTTGAAAATGATGTCCGTGGAAAACGATTTCATGATAAAGAACTGAAGGCAGCTTTTATTAAATGTGCATTCAGGCAAAAAGGAAAATTATTTTTTGCCGTTTTTAATATCAGGATGTAGCAAATGTATTGAGGTTAGGGGGGTAGTCCCCCATAAAACTTTTTTTATGAAGATTACGCTTTTTGAAGGTACCCAAGTCGTACAGACCCGAAAGCACTATCGCAGGTAAGCCAATCCACAGTTGCGCAGCACGTGGAAGGTAGTTCCTACGAAACCGTACTGTAGTGGAGTGCCACGTATCTAGATAGAGTGGATGGTATTGAAGTTTTTTACGTACTGTGCGGTTACAAAATTCGGCGGCAGGTAACAGATCAAATAGTTCTCCGGAACACTCCCCATGATAAATGCGATAAAGAACGCACAGCGAAGTGACAGTGTCAAGTCCTTTGTAGATCATTGAGTCCCCAACGATTCACAACGGCTCTGCGTTGTTTGCAATCAAATGGATCGAGCTGACACTGGGTTGAACCAGCGCAGAGATGAGAACGGTCCTCCATATTAAAAAAAAAACACTAGCTAAATTAGACTTATGCTTTGCCTACCAATCATAAGGGCTATGGATTCTTGGTAGAAAACCCTCACCTGCATAACTATCTAATAACACAGCGATTGGACTTTTAGAATCTTCTGCAATGACAGGATTCGTCAAGGCAAGTAAGTTCTTCACAACAGTTATAACACGCCACATAATATTCCTCTAAAAGAAAATATTTTGTAGAGGTCTTTTCCTCTTTGCTATAGTTCCAGTTTGCAATTTTCAGAAGCAAGAAATCTCACTTAAATCGAGGGTCCAACTATGTATACTTAGGTATTATATAGGCAATTTCTGGTACATTTGGATTTTCATGGAGGATTCATTTTCAAAATTTCGTGCCGCCACCCGAAAGATGGCGGTGAGGGCCCTACCCGTTCGTTATGTAGAAAGCGACGACAGGTAGCATGTTAAAACCTGTTTACGCGGCAAAATAACGAAAAAATGGTAAACCGAATAATTCGGCCGAATATCCGGTTCGGTAAAGTTTAAACCGAATAGTATTCGGTATTCGGTTATTCGGTATAACCACGATTCGGCGCATCACTACAAATAATTAATAATATCAGTAAGAACATTATTTTCTATTTAACATAAAAACAAAGATAGCTTACTTATTAAACAGATAAAGGACCTACAAAAGTGGGTCAACACAATCAAAATCTGCCTAGCATATCACTTGTTAAGGAAAACAAACTTATAACCTCATTAGGAAAAGATATAGATATTTGGGTCTAAATTTACGTCATTTTCGCCTAAAGCATTATATTATATTAATCCTTTATATAGCTTTATCTATACGATAAAATGCAATATATAACCATTATTCTTGCTATCGTTACTATTAGTCGATGTGCATTTACAGTTTGTATTCGCGAAATGAACAACCCAATACAAGTTTTGAAATTTAAACGTTTACTTACTTTGGATACTTAAACAAATTAAATTTAAATTAGTTAATAGTTATTTTTATTAAATTTAAGTTAAAAATGGACCCTTACAATAACTCTGTGATAAGTGATGTGACTGACAATGATGATAATTCTAATACATTTGTCAGCTTCATTTGGTATATTAGTGTGTCGTGCGCTTGTTTTTTGTTTACAATTGTATTTGTAGCGCTTGGGAGGATCATTCAAATAGGTGAGATTGAGTGACAAATTATTTCGTTCTCCACTTTTACTCGTTTCAATTATTTCAAAATAATAGAAATTCGCTTAACCGGACTAATTGTAGTGCTTAAGCACTCGGATTTCCGATTATCGAATGTGTGGAGAAGAGGTTTAAAAAAGTACTAGGCTCAAATTGATAAATAACTTCACTTATTTTAAAATAATACTTTCAATAAAAATGTCGCTCGTTTACATAATAAACTTATGTATTCCCGGTTGATAGACGAATAATAAATACCACATCCATATAAGTGAGAGCCGGATAAAATTAAAATAAAATTTTGTTATGTTATGTTTTTCAATATTTTTAAAAAAGAAATAAAGCAGCTTCACGCTTTATCCCACATGGGAGAGTAGGCACAGAGAACTTAATATTAAGACCTACTATTCTCTAGTTTCAATTTTTTTGAGACATTGCGTGTTAATTAGCGGAACTCAACGATGCACAAAAAATCAAAATAATCACTAAAAAATGTTTTTTTCATTACAGGGCAAAAGACTCGGAGCACGCAGCAGAGGCGGGCGTACATGGGATCGCGGCAACGGCCGTCCGACACACAAGAGCCAACAATATATGTCAGCCCGGCCAACTTGCCCCCACCGCCCAAATATGGTATGATCTATAGTTATACTATTTTAGAAAACGTATAAATATTTTAACATAACGGAATTTGAACCGGTGCCTCATAAAAACCAAAACCAAAGTCCAAGCACTCTGACGAGTACGCCATACGTTCTCATCAAGCTGCGTCGTTTACGAGTATGTTGTTAGCATCTCTGTAGGGAAATGATTACACATTTCCATCACTCAAAGAATTCTTTTCAACACAGCTACACTTTAAAAAACGTTATAATATTTTATTCTTCGTTATAATATATTATTTTTAAACGTTATATTTTTTTATGTATCAAGTACATAATATAATAGTTATATAAAGGCCAGTCGTGGCGCAAGGGCACAAAGTGTGACTATAAACGCGACGGGTTGTGAGTTTGATCCCCATTCGAGGAAATTAAATATTTATTTAAATTTATATTTCCATTTTCTTCGCTCTGGTGTCAAGGAAAAGGGCGGCGTTGAGGTCCGCCACTTATCACTCAATGCCTCTATAATTCAGCGGAAAGTGCAGAACGGAGTGTCTTAACACTAAGTTCTCTTTGCCTACCCTGCTTTGCGCGGCTAATACAGCGTGAATTTAAAAAAATAACCGGTAATCCTTATTAAAAAATATTTAATTTCTTTTTCTCTGTAATTACAGAGGCGATGGCGCCACCCAGTTACGAAGAAGTAGTTGGCATACACTATCCAAACTACCAACCACAAATACAACCGATTACACAACCAATTACAACTGCCCTTGGTCAAAGCTCGAATCCCGAAAACAGTGCAGCCGGTAACGGTAACGATAGCTCAGCTAGTAACAGTAACACCGTTAGTAACAGTAACGTCACTATTGGTAATAGTAACGAAGTTAGTGGTAGCAGTAATATAACTAGTGGTAACAGTCAAGTTTCACCAACAACAGTTATAACAGTTACTTCAGATGACAGAACCACGGTAACGGTTGCAAGTTCGTGATTTAACCATTCGGTTATTTTACAGAAATCACAATTCGATTATGCATTTAAATGTTATTTAGCACATTTGCTATGTTAATTTTTTTATTTATATTGACAAGATTGTATTAAAAATATATTTTTATATTTTTAATTCAATTAGTTTTTTAAAGAACCAAATATCGCTTGTTTCTGTGCACATATATTTTAATAAAGAAACTAAGCGCTGTTATTTTTGTAATTATTTAAAATATATAATAATAAAAACATGAACAAATAAAAACGAGATTTTTACAGTGAAACAAATCAGTCTTTATTTAGAGGACGTGAGGCTGATTTTTTTAAAATTATATATATATAAAAAAAATATAAATGTTGTGTATGATTAAAAAAATATTTACGTACCTGTAAGTATACATATAATGTTATTTTTGTAAAATATTTGTTAACAAATTAATATTTATAATAAACATCTAGATATAAGGAATGTTTCTTTTATTTTTTCACTTTTCTTTTTTTCTATGTAATATTGTAATATAATAATACAATGTAAAATTTCTTTCTGAAAATATTCTTAGTTTTACCACAGATTGAAAATTAAATTAAATTAAATTAGCTTCACGCTATATCCCGCACACAGCAGGGTAGGCAGAGGGAACCTAGTGTTAAGACACTCCGTTCCCCACTTTCTGCCCAATAACCACAGATTGTAAAGTTTGAATTTCATTTTGGTGAAATATTTTTTTTCATTTTGGTAAACAAAGTGCGACATTGGGTTCCGTTTTATGATTAAAACTGACAACGAAAGAATTTGACTAGGTGCTATGTTGTGTTAAAATGTGATAAAATGTAACCGATTTCAAATCTAGCTAAAATATCCACACCACCTGGATACGTGGCACTCCACTACTGTGCGGTTTCGTAGGAACTTCCTTCCACGCACCACGGAACTGTGGAATGGCCTACCCGCGGCAGTGTTTCCAGGTCGATATGACATGGGTACCTTCAAAAAGCGCGTCTATCTCCACCTTAAAGGCCGGCAACGCACCTGTAGCTCCTCTGGTGTTGCAGGGGGCCGTGCGCGGCAATAATCACTTACCATCAGGTGACCCGAACGCTTGTTTGCCTTATAAAATAAGAATAAACTTCGGATAATATTGATTATTTCTTTTATTTCACTCGTTCTGCTTAAGCTCTTTTGTAATATAATGTTTTTATCCGGTGTATCCCGCAGGGCTGAGGGAACCTGGAAACCTAGTCTTCAGACACTCCTTTTTAATAAAAACACTTCCGTTCCCGATTTTCCGCAGAATTCTGGAGGTACTGCTTGTTGAGTGGCAGAACTCAATGCCCCGATTTGCCTCGACACCAGAGCGAAGAAATGGAAATATAAATTTAAGTAAATATTTCATTTCCTCGAGTGGGGATCGAACCCACAACCAGTCGATTTATAGTCACACTTTGTGCTCCTGCGCCACGACTGGCCTCCAATGCTAAATATTTAATTACTTAGAATGGACATTAAACACAAAAGTTGCCGCGTATACAGTCGGCCAGTTAGGCTCAGGGCTACGCAGGCTGTAGGTTCGATTCCCACTCGAGGAAATGAAATATTTAATATTTTATATACTATTTTTTTACTCTACAAAGTCCGGAATATAGCGTAAAGTTAAAAAAAATCATCAGAGGTTAAATCGAATCGATTGAAGTTTAAAAGATCCAAATCCCTACAACGTCATATGGGAACACTTAAATACTTTACTCCGCTTTGCTTCGCAAAATCGGTTAAAAACGCACAATACAAAAACGCATCTTAAGATTCTTTATTTAAGTATTTCAACTATAAATTTTTAACAACAACATTTTATATACCGGAAATAACGTTATGTTACAAAAATAAACACACATTATGGACATAAAATCACTTACTTCCGTTACAAATTATTGGTTTTCACATAACTTTATTGACAATTATTTTTTGTAGCTTACAATGTAATTAAATTTGACCTTTCATACTTTATACTCGTGCAATAATTTTGTTGAGAGAAATAAAAAATGTATTGACATCTCACATGCTATTCGTTGGTTTATTTATCATTTATTTATAGTTTCACGGTGTATCCCGCATTTAGCAGGGTAGGCAGCGGGAACATAGTGTTAAGTGATTGAGCGTTAAGTAGCGTCAGTCAACTTCACGTGTTGTTTGTCCGTAAAGCGAGGACACTATATATTATTAGAAATATTTATAACACAAAAGTGGCGCTCCGTTACGACGATTTAAATTTGCTGATTCAGTTATAAAAATCTATGTTATCGTTTTTAGAGTTCTATAAGCACTATTTGTTTTTGTTTGTTGTGTTGTGTAGTGTTGAATGACGATGCCGTCGTGGTACACTCTCACATTTTCTAACTATAAACGGAACGATCGTGGGTTCAAGTTGGACTCTGCCTGTGAATGATTTTCATTTCATTTCTCTGGTAGCCAGACAAAGCGCTGCGTTGAGTTCCACTGTTTAATATTCAATGTCTCGAAAATTGGATGATGTGCAGGGAACGGAGTGTCTAAGCTCTAGGTTTTAGGCAGAACCTACCCTTCTATATACGGCATAAAGCGTAAAACTTTGTCTTGATTTTTAATAAATATGTAAAATTCTATTTTCGAAAACCATTCTGAAATCTAAAAGACGATTATAAATATAAAAGAAATATATAATAATTTTATCGTTTAACGCCTTATTTAATTATACAACTCATTTAAATAGCGTACCTAATTGCATACATTTTATGTAAATTACAACTTTGTGGTATTTATGTCGATATGCTAGTAATTGCTTATCCTTATATGACATTTTTTTATAATGTCATGATTCATGTTCAACAGATGACTGTAGATGGTCTTAGTTCTCGATAATTAGTTACTTATGCTCGGTCTAGCCCGCTCAAACTTAATGTTATATTTGGGACAAATTATCCAAAGTTCCTACATTAGCTGTAGTCCATGTGTTTTTCTGATGTATAAGTTATTTTATTGTAAAAAAATCTGTTTTAAAATCTGTCGAGTAGAGAAATATGAAGCATAGCACTCTCCATCGCTCGCTGAGCGGCTTTGAGCCTGTAGATAAGGCTTGCGGTGAAGGACCACGTCTCAGCGCCATACGTCAACCACCATATTACGGTCACCAGAGCGAAGAAATGAAAAAAATAATTAAATTTTTTTTTTTCCTCGAGTAGGGATCGAAACCATAACCATGGCGTTTAGTGTCACACCTAGAGCGCATTGTTCTGTTTTTTAATCTAGGTATATTGACCATGAACAGAACTGTGGAAAAAAGAAAACCATAAATCTATCGACAAGGATATCTGTTCCCTGGATAGAATATATATTACGAAGACCTGTGGCATTTCAAAATTTTGTGACATTTCAAAATTAGATCTTAAAGGGCATACTACTTGGAGGTTATCGGTTCAACGGTGCGGGTTGACAAGATCTGGATGCTGACGCAAAAATCGTGAACATTAAAAACTTATTCTACAAGCCCCTTATGTCCCTGATAAGGGATAACAGGATGACGTCATCATCATTTTCACCTAAGTATATTGTGATCGTTTTCAGTATATACTTACGGACGTATTATTAAGTATATCTAAATTATATTTCACTTGATGACTTTAGGAAATAATAACTGTGATTTTTTTACTTCACGCTGTATTCTATGTACTTACATCCGGGTAGTTAGAGGAAATCTGAGACCTGAACGCCGCGCTTTGCCTTGTTACCAGAGCAAGTAAATGAAAATAATGTTTCCATATTTTCTAGAACGCTGTATAAAGAAATTATAAGTAAATAACTTCATTAAACACACAAGGCCAATTTAAGTAATGCGTGAAAAAACTTGTAAACCTCACATGTTTATAAATAGAATACATTATATGTATAGGATCAATGGTATTGATATCGGATTTCAGTTGAAGGTAACCACTTCCTTCTTACGTTGTGTAATTTTATTACAATTTTATAAAAAAATCTTTTAACACTATTTTTTACATTTTAAACCAGGTACTTATGCATCCCGTATATAATAGAGTAGGTGGACCTACTGTTAAGACACTCTGTTCCCCAGGCAGCGCTCACGCCGCGCTTTGTCTTGTTACCAGAGCTGGTAAACGAAAATAATGTTTCCATATTTTCTAGAACAGTGATTCTCAACCACTGTGCCGCGGCACTTTTGTGTGCCGCCAAATTTCAAAAGTGTGCCGCCAAATTTTGCAAATGTATAACAATGTTAATACAATTAAATTATATCATTTAAAAAGAAAAATATTTTTAACATGAATATATTTAAATCCACAAAAAAATAAATTCTTATATTTAATTTTTTTGTCATAAACTATTTATACAGCGTGTTGTAGTAAATAATTTCTCTTTGTGTGCCGCCAAATTTTTAAATCGATAAATATGTGCCGCAACAAAAAAAAGTTAAGAATCACTGTTCTAGAACATTGTACATAGAAATTATAAATAAATGTATATTTAACTATATGTATATTTTCTGTAGATATAATAAATTGCAACTAATCCTATTTGTACATGGAAGATAAAATATGAGAAAATCTATTATTGGGGAGTTATCAATATAATAGAATTCAAAAAATATTTTATTTTTTTTTAATTGTTTGACATTAAAATGTTAGAAACGTTCAGCTTAATCGATTTAAATGCTGTCTTCACTATTGTATCTTCATGAAACTCCCTTAAGGTTTACTGTTAGTTTTATTTTAATGAATTAATTTTTTATAACTATACGCTATTTTACAACTAGAGAGTAGAGCCGGAAAACGCGGCGTTAAGTTCCGTCATTGAAGACGGAATGCTTTAAAAGTTTAATGGAAAGTAGGGAATGGGAAGTCTCATTATTAGATTACCCTCCTATACGGGATAAAGCGTGAAAGCAATATAACATAAAACAGAATTATGTCATAAAAGTAAGAAACAATAATTGATAAGCGACTTATTACACGTATGTCCTCATTACAGATACATTCAATACATATTGCAACCTTCACGCGATTTATATGTACAGTGATTTTCAAGTAGGTTGTTCATACATTGACGGGTACTTGCAAATAATGTTATCCTTTTATTTTTTTCAGCTTCACGCTGTATCCCGCACATAGCTTGATAGGCAGAGGAAACATGGGAACCAAGTGTTAAGACAACTCCGTTTTCCACTTTCCGCTTTTTATATAATTTAATCCCTCAAGTGCGAATCGATTCTACAACTATCGCAATTACAATTGCACTTATGCTCCTGCGCCACGACGGCCTCAACGACGACGGACTCTGTTTCGAAAATATTATGCCTTTAATGTTAAAGACATAATATTGTCACATTTTTAAAATATTTTCTTAATGATTATAATATGCGAATAATGACAATTTTTAATGATCAAATAAAGAACATAATTATAATTTTCACACTTTTAAATATACTTATAAAACATGTACGTATCACATGGTCACCCTACCCTTGTTATCTCAAGATAACTGAAAGTGACATGCGACTTTGATTCAGGTGCAGGTATTTGCTATAATAAACTACTGCCTTTATATCTTATACTTTATAAAGGTACAATAAATAAAGAGGCTGGCTTGACGCAATGGGACAGCGGCGTGAGACTGTAAACGGTTGTGGGTTCGATCCCACAATCGAATGGTTTACATTTTTTTCCATTTACCAATCCGAGAAATGATTTAATTTTTTATTTATTTAATATTTTTCTGGGCAACAAGCACACAAAATGTTCCAAAAATAGGCTACAGAGTGTCTCAACTATAGATTTTCTTTGCATACCTTTTGGGGCAAAAACGGTGAACATGCTATTTTTAGATGCAATAAACTATATTTTTAATAGATATATATATTTTTTAATCTTAATTTATACAAAGTAAGTATATATGAAATGTATTTTTACTTACGTATAGTAGTTATATAAAAGATAGTGAGTGACATATGTATATGTAGACGTCTTAATATTATAATTAAATTAATAAGATCACTATACATATCTATATATTAATAAGTGAAGGAGAAATGCAGAACGCTAATATATTTGAATAATAATGGTAATAAAGTACATTAAATCAATAAATAAAACGTTACACACACACAAAACGCATTTTTAAAATTAGTTCTTCTGATCAGAGGTTCCAAGTGTCTTAGCATCCAAGTGTCGCAACGTCACTGTACACCGTTTTTTTAAGTTACGCTGGCATGGTGCAGCTTAGATTACGTAACTTAACGCCTAAACCACACGCAATTGTTAGTTAAAATGTATTATATGACAAGTTACTGCATATTAGATAATAGCTATCTATTAAATTGTCGATACAAAATAGGTTGTTATAGAAGTGAAGGGCTAATTTTATATATTTAGACGTAATGTAGCAGATATTATTCTGTCATGTGTATAGACTATAATTAGTTTAATTTCTTATAAATATATTTTTTAATTTTATTCTTATCTCGCATATATGTATATAGTAGGGTGGACAGAAAAATCTAATGTCAAGGTACTTCGTTCTTTCCTCTTTCTTCTTTTCTTATTTTCTCTTTCCACCAGAATTTGATGTATTGTATAACGAGGGACGGAAGAGGCCGTCGTGGCGCAAGGGCACAAGCATGCGAATGTAAATTCGATGGCTGTGGGTTCAATTCCCATTCGGGGGAATGAAATATTTAATGTTTTTATTTCCACGCTCTTGTAACGGGCCAGAGCGAGGTAGCTTCTGCCACACAACACGCAATGTTTAAAGAATTCGGCGGAAGAGGCGAATGGAGATCCCACGTTCCCTCTGTCTACCCTTCTATGTAAAGCATGAAGCTAAAAAAAAGAGACGGAAGTCAACATCGCGCATTTTCTTATCTGAGCGGGGAAAAAAGGATAATTAATTCGCTCAAATTTTGGATCGAATCCAATTGCGTTACCAGTAAGCGGTTGTCGATACTGTGAAATTTATTAAGTAAAATTTATTTATAATGAATGTTTATTTTTATGCATGTAGCTTTAGATTATAGTTTTAGATTAAGTTAGTAAGTGGCAACTGAAATGAATAACTGGACTGTCTTAAGCAGATATCGTATAAATATAGAAATATGTGTATGTAATAACATAAATCTAGTTCTAAGTAACAGCTACAGAAAAAAACATATTAAAAGAAATGTAAAAATAATAAAAGGTACGGACCATAAGTCTGTAGTGTAAGAATTAAAATTAAAAAAAAAAAAAAAAAACTGAAATTATAGCTTAAACGCAGGGGTCTTATGTAGTAAGTATATCATATTATATGTAGGTAGGTTCATTTTGAATTCTAAAACTGTTAGCTTAAACAAATATTGACATAATAAAAGTAAAATAAAATTTTCTTAAAAGTAAATAGAAAATACAAATTAAAAGCAAACAAGTTCTTTTATCTAATAGTACAAACATTAAAAAGTTATGATATTCATAACCATAGTACCGTAACCGTAGTGTACAAATATTCTGACAGATTTAACTCTATCAAATAAAAATGTAAAGTAATGGTTATAGGCTAAGAGACGACAGATGAATTTATTAATTGACTCAAAAGTTTTCAATCTATTTTTTTTTATATCTGGTAATTGATTTTTATAAAGTTAATAAAGAGGGTTCAAAGTGTTTATAAAAATAATTTTATATATTATATAATATAAACCACGAGTACTTATTGTAAATATATATAAAATATTAGATTTTATAAAAATAAATGACACTGATGGTACAAATTTTAGCAATTATATAATTGCTAAATACATAAATAAAATAGAACAAATTCATTTAAACTATTATCCGACTAAAATTATATGTTTTATAATAAAACCATTTCCAAGTAAAGTGAAATAATTTTAAATAGAAACAAAGCAATTGTTTCCTGGACTATGACAAATATATTTGAAAGTCAAATAATAAACGTTCAAGTAAATATGTTTTATATGATTTTTTTATATCATAATCCCTGTAAAGTACAGGTATTTCTCATGAGCTCTATACATGATTTAATATATATTTGATATATCTATTTTTTTAGCCTCACGCTGCATTCCACATAAAGGACGGTATGCAGAGGGAACCTAGTATTAAGACGCGCCGCCCAATGTTCGATACATAGCGTGTTGAGCGACGGAACTCAACGCCTTTCTCCTTCTTGTTACCAGAGTAAGGAAATAAAAATAATTCATTCCCTTGAGCAGGAATTGAATACATAAGCTTCGCGTTTACAGTCAGAAGCAGTGCTGCAGCGCGACGACGCACACAGGTGAAATTCACTTAAAAGTTGGTCAATATTATAATTATGTTTAAATATTGCTTTAATTGAACGGAAATAATATTTTTCATGAGTGTATTCTATTTTAATGGGTAAATAATAAAGATTTATTTAATTGCCATATCCATACAAATAAAATAACATAATTTTAAATCTGCTTCAATATTTATGTATTCAATATATAATCTTGAGGATAAGACTTTACTTGTTTTTGAAGTAGTCGAGTTCCGTGGTCATTACATTCATTCATCAGTAAAAATTTTCCAATTTTTCAATATAATTGGTATACTATTAGTATAATAGGAATCGTCTGAAAATGGTTGTTAATATTTTTATAATTTCCTTTTGTACAGTTGTCGCAAGTAGACGCAGCCAAATTTAGTACCATATAAAAGGTACTGGAATTTACTATTAAAATAATAAAAAAATACGGGTAAAGCGCGTTAAAGTATAAACATTTTACTATAAGTATAAAAATCATTTAATGAAATATGGTCTTAACTTTAAAACGATGTATCTTCGCAATCCTAATGAATGTTAACTATTTTATTGTATTTTTATAAACACGTTTACCTGAAGGTATAGAATCCATAATGGTTTAGTTCTAATATCAACTAAATAAATATCAAACATGATTTAAAAATAATGCAAAATAATACTAAATCATTCCTTCAAGCAATGACTGTATTGTTGATC
>JAATLQ010031995.1:0-12754 GCA_013421005.1 Heliconius erato x Heliconius himera | reverse complement strand
TCGTTAGCCCATGCCCTTATACTACCTATTTTGGACTATGCGGACAGCTGTTACCCGGACGTTACGGAGGATCAGCTGAATAAGCTCGAACGGCTACAAAACATGTGTATTAGATTCATTTTTAGCTTACGTAAGTTTGAACATGTCTCAGAATACCGCACGAAACTCAAATGGCTTACTATTAGACACCGCCGCAACTTGCATATCCTTTCACTCCTTTATACCATAATTTACAATCCTTTCAGTCCTTCCTATTTAAAAACCCGGTTTCATTTCTTGGGCGCTGATACTTCCTCTCAACTTCAACTTCGATCAAGATTTGACAATCGACTAATGTTGCCAACTGCTCACACTCGCTTTTGTGGTGAATCCTTTTCTGTGAAAGCGGTAAAACTGTGGAACATGATTCCATCAGACATTCGTCACTCCAAATCCTTAAATGTATTCAAAAGTCGTCTAACTAATTATTTTCTTGCCTTACAATAATTATTTATTTATTTATTTATTTGCAATATAGTATGTATGAGTGTGTATTTGTATAGTTGTATGTATGTATGAACATATATTTATATGTATATATGTGTGTGTATACATATGTTGCGTATATTTGTATGTATATATTATTTATTTATAAGGTAATTATTTAATTTTTAGTTATTTTTTTTTTTTTTTTGTTCTTATATTTTAAAATTGCACTAGCCCGTTTCTCTTAAGACTAATTACTTTCTCCAAGGGTTGTCTGTAAGAGATTGCTATCAGCAATAAGACCGCCTTTGCACGCTCTGAAATTATTTTAAGATTGTTCTCTATTTTTTATCTGTAACAGCTTTGTGTGCAATAAAGTTTTTCTATCTATCTATCTATCTATACTTTTGCCGCTCACCTTACATTAAAATGAACAGAAAAATAAACAATAAAATAAATAAGAAGAAGAAATATATGTATATACGTAGATATAAAAATATATATACATTTATATATAATTTTGTTAAATAATATGAGGCCAGTCGTGGCGCAGGGGAACAAAGTGTGACTGTAAAACCGACTGGTTGTGGGTTCGATCCCCACTCGAGGAGATGAAATATTTACTTAAATGTATATTTCCATTTCTTCGATTTGGTCTCGAGGCAAAGCGCGACGTTGAGTTCTGTCACTCAACTCAGCTAACCAGGCATTCCTCCAGAATTCGGCAGAAAGTGGGGAACAGAAAAAGAAAGTTATAAATCAAAACAGTAAAAAAAAGCTATACAAATATTCTCACATGACCAGTTAGCTCCAGAGAAACGAATGTATAAAATTATACAATTTTAAAGTTTTTTTTAAAGCCCTAATTATAATACAAAAACATTGCACTACAAACGGTAAATTCATAAAAAAATACCGAAAAAATATACATAACAGTCGTACCAAAATGCCACTGTCCATATCTACAGATACATTTAACTTTAAAGTGTCAGTTGTCAAAAATGATGAAATGTAAATATTACAAACACCCTTTGGGTATATGTGTTCTATGATTACAAAACACTTGCATTATGAAATAAATCATTACAGCAAGCGTTAAATAATACCATAAATATAAATTTGCCTAAAAACAAATAACAGACTATAGACAATGGATGGCAATTGATATAATACGTAAAAAACAATAAATAAATGTGCAAATTGGAGATTTACCTATAAAAATAAGCAAACTCTGTCACACCTTCTTCCACTTTATAATAATTGTACTATAGATAGTATAAGTAGTTTTCTGCATCAACTATAAGAAGAAAAAGATTGATGGTTTTACTAATAGGCATCCCAGAGTTTCGTCTTCCTCATTCGGGTTCCATCATGGCACCAGTTCAATGATACCATTTTATTGTATTATCACCTAAGCCGTGTGTAACATAGTTTTTTACATAGTTACAGGTCGAACAATTATTTAATAAGTGTTTCTATTTTTTAACACGTAAGAAAATCTATATATAAAAGCCATCGTGGCTTAGTGATGATGGTAGACGCGACAGTTATGGATTTGATCCCCACCCTAGGTAATGTTTTATTATAAATATTTTATTTGCTTTGCTTTGTTAACAAGACAAAGAGTGAGGTTGAGTTCTGCCCCTCAACACGCAATGTCTCGACTTTTTCTCGGAATATGGGGAATGGAGCATCTTAACACAAGGTTCCTTCTGCCTACTCTGCTAGTTACAGGATAAAGTTACACTTTGCGTTAAGCTGAAAAAAAATCAGTGAAATACTTAATTTATTTTTGAATCTGGTTACATTTTTTTGGGATTGTGAAATAGTATTTTTTTGATATAAACAATTATAATAGTTAGCTATGAATTATTAAGGTTATTTACAAAATATTTTGCTTTTATGATAAAATTTATGTTAAACTAGTGAAATTATTATTAAAGTGATTAAAAATTAATAATGTGTTTAGATATCATATTTTATCACATTTCTACTTATTATTTTATTAAATATTAACATTAAACTAAACAATATATTTTTTTGTTAAATTTTGAAGATTTCTTCGCTCTGTATTTTGAATAGTAACTTGATTGTTCATTGCTTATGTTATTTTTTATGACTGACCAAGTATAAATTAAATCCACACAGATTACACAGCACAGACACATATCTTTGGTCTCTTAGATTTTTTAATTTTTATATATTATTTAAACAAATTATCTGATCAAAATTAAAAGCTGATTTAATTTTGATTTAATTTAACAAATCTAGTTTCACGCGGTGTCCCGTACACATCACGCATGGTAGGCAGAGGGAACCTAGTGTTAAGACACTCCATTCCCCATTCACCACCGAATTTTGGAGGCATTGCGTGTTGACCCGTCGATTTCAACACCGCGCGTTGCCTCGACACCAGAGTGAAGAAATCAAAATATAAATTTAAATAAATATTTAATTTCTTCGTGGGGGTATTTAACCCAAAACTAGTTTCGTTTACAGTCACACACTTGTGCCTTTTCACCACGACTGGCCTCTATATATTATTTAAAAAACTTAAAAAACAAAATAAAAACCGATTTCAAAATTATTTCTATATGAACAAACTTAAATAAAAATAAAATGTAAGAAATATTATTTTAATTACTTCGAATTTAAGAAAATTAAACAAATAATAAATAACATCTTAAAGAAGTATAAGTCCAAATTACATACTATAAACGCCGAAGTTTATGTACATAAAATTGCCTTGATGATAGAATAACTTTCGGTCGTAAATTACAATGTCCATGTAAAATAAAAAACGATGAAATATCGCCTTTCAATCTTCAAATATTTTTTTTGTCATGCCTTATTGTGACTTTAATTTATAAGAGTTATATACAGGTATAGTGTCACGGATATATTTTGCCATTTTTCTTTTAGCTTTTTTTTTATTTCGACGACCGAAAGAGGTATGTAGAGACCGTAGCGTTTGGCGCTTCGATCCCTCTGACTACCCCGCTAGTGATACAACGTGAAGCTAAGTTAAGCTTAAGTCATTCATTTCTTCGCTCTAGCAGCGAGTGCAGCCTGGCGTTGAGTTCCGCAGTTCTCGATACCATATGTCTAACTTATAATTATGCCACCATAACTTATTTATTATAAGAGAATGCGTAAACTAACTAGAACAGAGCCGCCATCGTAGTACAGAGTGCTCTCTAAAGAATATATTATGTATTATTGTGAAAGAATGAAAAGAATGTGTAATTCCTTTAAAGAAAATCCAATAAATTAAATCAAAATCAATAGAAAATCAGATAAACTCCCAAAAGATGCAAATTACTTAAGGTCGTTGTCTCAAAATATTATTATTTGTTGTAAGTGTAGTGTAGTGTAAGTCGACAATGGTGGGTTCAGTTCTCACTCGGGGAAATGACATATAATTTATTAATATTTTGAGGCCCGTCGTGTCGGGTCAAGGGCACAAAATGTGACTGTACACGCGACTGGTTGTGGGTTCGATCCCCACGCGAGGAAATGAAATATTTATTTAAAGTTATATTTCTTCACTCTGGTGTCGTGGCAAAGCGCGGCGTTGAGTTACGCCACTCAACACGAAATGCTTAGAGAACGGAGTGTCTTAACAGTTCCCTCTGCCTGCCCTGTTGTGTGTTTTCATTTCTTTGCTTTGATAACAAGGTCTCATTGCGTATGAGACCTTGTTATGCTTATAAAATTGCGCAGAAAGTGGGGATAATAGTATCTTGACACTAGATTCCCTCTGCATCCTCTGCTATGTGCGGAATATTAACATTAACATAGTTATTAATATTTTTATCTGTCTGTCTCTCTCATTATCTTTGCTAGCGTCCGAACCAGCTGCACCGATGATTGATGATGACTAACACTAAAATATAGATAAGTAAAATATAGTTAGTGAAGCAACGTTAAAAAGTTATGTGGAAAATCTACGTTTGCAGTTAGCGCGCAGTTATTGCTTACATAGACAGATGTGATATACGAGTAACTAAACATTTTTCTATTAAATACGAAAATCAAATCAATCCTCTAAAACACTTAAATTACGACTTATTTAATGCATAACGAAATTAAATCAATTAATCTATGTTTTGTGCCTCAGAGGGAAAAATACGGAATCCTTAAAGGATCATTTTTTGTCCGTCTGTCCGTTTGTCAAGACCATTTTACTTGAGATTGCGTTGTCAGATATTTAAGTTTACAGTTGAATACAACGCAGTCAAAATGTATTTGTGTATCGTTCTTTCTTCATTTTGTATGAAATTGGCCGCTAGTAATAAGTTTACCAGTTATTTATTAGTTCATTTCATATTAAATAAGGGTATGAGTCGCGTCATGAAAACCTATAAGGTATTTCCCAATCACAATTCTGAAATTGGTACAAAACCCACAGTGGGCGACCGTCCGAGTCCCGCTTGTTCGATTTTTTCTGTATGTCGATGCTTGGTCGATGTTTTCCGTAGCTGTACGGGAGCCGCCATAGTACTAAAAATATACACGATTAATCTGGTTAAAGATTTGAATTTAAAATTAGAAAAATTGCGAAAGTCAAAGATCTTAGTTTGCGCTTTTTAGAATTTTTACACAGTTAATACGCGAATAAGACAAGGTAGTAATTTGTTATGCGTTTCCAAGATATAACTTTTTAATAATAAATATTATATATTAAATAAAAGGTCACATTTAGCAAGATAAATACTATTTATTTACAATTATCAAGCAAACATGTATTTACAAATTTGTACTCGTAAATGAATCTAAATTATCCTAAAAATTACCTGATTTTAATTTATATATTATTTGTTTTGTTTCTTAGTTTTAATGTAAGTGGGACTCCACCAATAACACCCTGTGTAATGTTTAATCTTGGATTGACTTGTAATTTTCTACAAGTTTTGCTTGATGGTTCCACTGAAAACTTATGTAGCAGGGCGGCTAGTCCTGCCAGGGACTGCATGTGACCCAATCGAGCTCCTGAAATTATAATTGATAAAGTTCAATTTGAAAGTTGAGACTAGAGTAAAACCACGAGAGTATACATAAAAAATAAACAAGAGTATGCATTACAAAGCAAATTTCGATGAAAGAAAAGAAGATCTTAATGAATTTATGTACCTATACATCCTCTAGGACCTTCTCCGAAAGGCAAATATACGTATTTGTGTCTTGTTTTTACTTCTTCTGCATTAAATCTTTCTGGTAAAAATTTATCGGGATTTTTAAAATACTTTGGATCATTTTGAATTGCTTCGACAGGAATAATAATTTTAACTCCAGCGTCAATAGTGACACCAATCTGGGGAATTGTATATTTTCTTGCACAAACTCTATGTAAAGTTCCTAAAACGGGAAACATTCTCAAAGACTCCTTGAACGCCATATCCAGTAGAGTAAATTCCGAGACAGCGTCGTAACATAATTTATTATCGTATTTAGCTAGAACATGGTCGATTTCATTTTGTACTTTTTCTTGTATATCTGGGTTGAAAGCTAATTCATGTAAAGTGTAGCTGGTGGATGAAGAAGAAGTTTCAAATCCTGCTGCGAAAAATATGAAGACTTGTGCTATCATACACATTAAGTCCATTTCCATTTCGACAATTTTTGGCGATCCATCTGGTTGTCTTTCTTCAATAGATTCTCCTAATATATTACCTTTGGAAGTCAGTTCTAACAGTAAGTCTATAAAGTCATTTCTTCCAGTAGGCTTATAATTTCTCTGTTCGAAAACTTTTGTAATCATGTCAACGAATATTTTTTCAAGATTTGGATCAAAAATATTTAGACTACTTCTGAGTTCAGGGAATATTTCCCATAAGCCATGCAGAATAACTTCTTTATTCGAACGAGAAAAAATTTCTTTACCTATTTCACGAAAAATTGAATTTTCGTTGTTGATTGTATTCATTTCAATGCCGAGGCCACATGCGCCGATGAAATCAGTAGTAAATCGAGCCATGAGTTCACGGACGTCACACTCTCCACCTTTAGCTATAATATCTTCACCTTGACCATATAGTTTTTCTGTACATTTAATTATAAGGGGGAACATACTCTTTAGTTTAGCAGTTGTAAATGCTGGAGTTAATCTTTGACGTATAAGTTTCCAGGTATCCCCGTCAGCATTAAAAATATTTTTTAATAATGGTTCCTTTTTCATATCTCTTCCTAGGCCCCGCATATGAAAATCAGCAAAATTTACATTTAAAATATTTCTTACTATCTCTGGATCTCTTATTATCAATTCCGGCGTCACACCACTGAAATATCCCACGACTTTTTCTTCAGGGTATTTATAATACAGTTCAGAAACTACAGTAGTTATACTTTTTAAGGCGAACGCCTTTTGTAAATGATTACCAAATATGGGTAACGTGGGGTCACATTTAATATTTCTTTTGGCCCAGTAATCGTGATTTCGAGTTGTATAAAAGTAAAGTAGTATCAGTAGAATGGCAATAATAATTAAAATCATCTTGACACGTCTACATTCAAATTTTAACTAATATTTAATGTACTTTGTGTACTTATCTGCAAAACCTATTATCGATAATATAGGTAATATTGGGTAACAACTCATATTTTTTATTAATGATAAAAAAATATGAATTGTAAGATAGCAATATATTGGTTTAATTCTTTACATACTTAACATAAATGCATTATATAACTACATAATTATATTGTGTTGTAATTGAAATATACTCGTACTGTACTAGCAGTGAGAATATATTTCATTAAATATAAATTGTTGTCTGTTAATAAAAATATTAGCGTCAATATGTGTTTTATTTATAACTAATTCCAAAATAATGATATTTTCTTCTATCTATCTTTTCTATTAACAGTGATTCATCTTGGTTTGTTTCTAACTCGATTTTTTATAAGCCTCTGTCTCCAACTATTTGTTAGTCTTATTTAGTACTTATTCTTTCAATGGGCAAGAAAACCGAATTAAGGTGATGACTGGCTAGCTCATTTCAAAACAAAATCTTTTTTTGTCTTTTCTATTGTCTATCGGCAACTATTCCACAATTTAAAATACTCTACATAATTGACTTCTTCTTCAAATTAAATCAAAATCAGCTTCACGCTGTATCCCGCACACAGCAGGGTAGGCAGAGGGAACCTAGTGTTAAGACACTTCGTTCCCCATTTTCTGCCGAATTCTGGAGGCATTGCGTGTTAAGTGGCAGAACTCAACGCCGTGCTTAGCCTCGACCAGAGCGAAGAAATGGAAATTTAAGTAAATATTTCATCTCCTCGAGTGGGGATCGAACCCACAACCAGTCGGTTTTACAGTCCAAGCCTTATCCAGCCTTATCCAATTAAATACATTAGATCTATATAATTCAAATTTACTAAAATTGTGATTGATATCTCCTAAATTAACTATAAAATTGACTTTTTGGAAGATATCACAATTCTAAAAACGGGAGCACAGCGGTTATCGCGTCGTGCGACTCGGTAAGTCGAAGGTGACAGAGGGCGACTAGTGAGGAGAGTATCTACTTATTAATTATGTATAATACCTCATGTCTATACTAATATTAAGTGCCCTAATCTCAGAAGTACCTGTTTCCAATTTAAAAAAAAATTGTACTGTCCATGTATCGAGGAAGGTTAGGCTGTATACTTGACGCAATGACCAAGATGACTGAAGTAACAATAAAAAAAATAGCTTAATAACGTCTGTTGCTTGCGTTGTGCAAGCGTTTAACGTTACGCAAAAACCACGAAACCCGAATAATACTCCTTTAAATGTTCTAAATAAAAAGCTTGGGCAGCCTATATCTATTTCCTAAACCTACAATAACCATTTTTACAAATTACAAA
The DNA here is from genome assembly GCA_013421005.1 of Heliconius erato x Heliconius himera. Lineage (NCBI taxonomy): Eukaryota > Metazoa > Arthropoda > Insecta > Lepidoptera > Nymphalidae > Heliconius > Heliconius erato x Heliconius himera. Next base: position 4,435 of record JAATLQ010031995.1, on the reverse strand, counting down.
AAATAAAACATTTATTATAGATATATTTACGAAACTATTTTAAGCAATATAATATTAGTTCTGTTAATACATTAGATATATAGTGAATTTTATGTAGATCACAATTGCTATTAACAGTATATTAAAACAAAATCAAATCAGCTTCGCACTGTACCTCGTACACTGCAGGGTAGGCAGAGGGAACCTAGGGTTTAGAGAGTCCATTCCCCACTTTCCGCTGATTTCTGAAGGCATTGCATGATGAGTGGCGGAACTCAACACCGGGTTTTTGCTTTGGAGCCAGAGCGTAGAAATGAAAATATAAATGTTAAAAAATATTTCATTTCTAATGGGGACGGAACTCATTACCAGTCGATTACACACAGTCACATTTTGTGCCCCTGCATCATGACTGGCCTAACTTAAATATATATCTTAGAAGATATCATAGATACTTATTTAGAAAACGTATAAATATTAGAACGTAGCGGGACTCGAACCTGCGCCTCCTGGAAACCGACCTGGTATTTTTCTTTCCTAAGTGTGGAATAACACTTTAAAATTTTTATCACACATTTAATATACATGGACAGAGCCGCAATCGCCGGACTTTTGAGCTAATCTATCGTACTATCAATTATATTTGATATAATCGATAGTACGACAATTATTGTTTGAATTGTGTACTAGCGACCGGCTCACAGCTTCGTCCGCTTTTTACATAATTATTTGTTTTTGGTTCTATTACGTTATTAAATGTCAAAAAATATATTCAAATAACGAATTTACTATAAATATAAATGAAAAACCATTTTTTTTCTTTCTTTTTCTTGTAACTTAAAAATCATCCTTGAAAATAGCATATAAAATATCCAGTAATATTAGTATTTAACCGACGAAGAAAAGAAGGCTATCAATTCGACTATTTTTTTTATGTTTGTTACCTTAGAACTTTTGACTGTATGAATCGATTTTGATGATTCTTTTTTATTCGGAAGCTGATGCTTCCCGTGAGGAAATCCATGAGAAAACCACGTACTTAAGTGTTAAATCTGCATTAAGAATGTGCGCGACAAATGAACAAAAACCTATCAATAACAGGCCAACCGAGTTCAATTATTCTTTTTTTATTGAAAAGAATACACTTTAAGGGTAGTTTTATGAGAGTTTGCTTAGATTAGGTTCTGATTATGGAATGGGAAATGGAAGTCGTTTTTTTTTTAAATTATAATTCATTTTTTTTTTTTAAATGTATAAAAATTTGAACGTAGCGGGACTTAAATCCGCTAAAATATTTATATTTTAACGGCGCCATACACTCGTTTTTATATTTATAAAATAATAATTGTTATTTCCATAATAAAAAGAATATTTATAGGTATATATTCTTTTCTTATGGAATATATATTATGTCCGTACCTAAGCTGGACCTTCACCGAATGGCATGTACACATATAAAATACCAGCGACCAGCTCGCGGCTTCGCTCGCAAAATTTTGTGAATTATTTCTTCGTGTAAGTACAAGGAATTACGTTACTGTGTTAATAAATAATATTTTAAGATTTCTGATGTGAAAATTATTAAAATCATAGGGTGGCATTTTCGATTTTTAGAAAAAATATTATTCGGGGCATTTAACAAAGTAATAACACCAGAAACAATGATATTTAAAAAAAATATCGGTTTTTCGACGCTTATCTCAGAAACGGCTTAACTGATTTAAGGAGCGAATACGCGAGCGAGGTGCGGAAGCGATACAATCGGTTTAATTGTTTTTATTTACTGAAATAACTGACCTTTATAACTACTTCTTTATATCAAAATACATTTATTTATTTTAAGATAAAAATTAAAATAATATCTTAAATTAATATCTTATTATATTATAATAATATATTATGCGAACAAGACAAAGACAAAGATATTAGAACAAATGATTGGAGTGGTTTATTTGGGAAGTATGTTCAGATGGAAGATACGAGATGGATGTGGAAAGGCGTATTGCTGCCGGCAACAGGGTTAACGGAGCCTTAGCTGCATTGATGAGACGGCGAAACGTCAGCACAGCTGCGCGTTTGGCCGTACACAATGCAGTGTTGGTACCGACGCTATTATACGACAGCGAAACGTGGGTATTACAGAAGAAGAATCAAAGAAAGATGAATGCCGTGAACATGCGAGTCAGCTTATCTGATTAAATCCGCAATGAAGAGATACACAGAATGGCAGGTACTAGCGAGGATGTCATGGTAAGAATGAAGAAGAACGTGATCAGCTGGTATGGGCACGTCGAACGAATGAGTGATGAAAGAATGACAAAAAAGATTTATGATGGAAGAGTGAGTGGTAAGAGAGATAGGGTGAGACTTCGGTAAACTTTCGAAAACACAGTATCAAAGATACTGGAGGAAGGTCACGTAAAAAGCATGAAGAGGTTGATGACAGGAGCGTTTAGCGCTCAGTTACCTCTGACTACCCCGCTAGGAATAAAGGGTGAAACTAGGCTAAGTTAAGTTATTTATATAAATGAGAATGTATTTTTTTGTTTAATCGATCCCAATAATTATTACAAAGCATGCAAGGAAAGAACATTTTTGAAAGTTGTTTTATTCTATTAGAATTATAAAAATTACCAACATTTTTATTGTTAACGAAATATTTTATCAAATTAAAAAATTGTCCATGTTTTCCATTTAAAAATACTAAAGGGCGAAAAAATATATACCACATTAGTATCGACACTGTACTGGTAATAATAATTGAAAAAAATAAAATATATACTACGGAATACATTTGTATGCAAAGTTTAAAGCTGTTCATTATGACAGAATATATAACAGTATATCTATGCAGGAATTATACACTCTTTTTATTCTTTCACAATAATACATATATTTTTTAGATGCCCCTCTGTACTACGATATCGGCTCTGTTCTAGTTAGTTTGCACATATCGTATCTTTGAAGATTAGTTATTGTGGCATAACTCTACAGTTAACTTTTTTGTGGATATTGATGTCTTCTATAAAATTCATACATCACTTTGCTCTATTGTCAATAATGTCCACAGCGTACGCGATATAAGATTTTTTTGGTATTTTTTTAAACGTTAATCGTCTCGGTGCCTATTCAATTCAAATAAAGAAACAAAAAATCTAATCGATTGTCTTCATAGTTTTAGTGATATCGATGCACCTCCCCCCACCCCCGCAATTGCACTGCTTTTTTTATTATTACATGATATTTTTAAATTCGATAAATCTTTTGAATGGAATGTCCGATTTTATTAATTTAACAGTATTTTACACTACTTAAAAATAATATAAAACTTGCTATTGTTTTTTTAAATTTTAAACATTTTAAACAAGATCACTATTATTTTACAAAGCTTATTAGAATATTAGTAGACTAAAACTATTTAAAATATGTTTATTTATCTCTAACTCTCAACTTAAGCGGAATACCGTCCATAACACCTTGTACGACATTCATATGTGGATTTATTATTAATTTTTTAGGTGTATTAGTCGACATCTCTACAGTAAATCGTTGAAGAAGAGCGGCGAGTCCCGCTAGGGATTGCATTTGACCCAATCTTGCTCCTGAAATTATTAAACACATATTTTTAAATAAGTTATAAAACAATATTTTTAAAGAGGCTGTCGTGGTGCAGTGTAATAGTGTTTGGTAATAAGCGCGACGGTTTTGGGTTCAATCCCTACTGCACCATTTTGTAAATGACACACCACTGTGCATGCGATTTGACTTATATTATGCCCATCTTAAAGCACCCTTCTTGTTGGACTATACATATTTTATAAGTGTCGGATATACATATGTAAATTTCACATTATAACTAAAAACTTAAAGTCACACAACCTTAAAGTCTTATATTTTTTATATAGATACCATAATCATTATCAGTTTGTAAATTATGTTGCAAAAATATAAAATTTTATCTAGATTACATAGTTGAGTTGTTTTAACGTGTCTGTAGCTATGTATTTAGTTTTATAAATATAAAACTAAATACATACTAAATACAGTTTATAATTAACGTAATATAATACGTTAAATTATGTTATTAAATGTATTTTAAGCGAGCAGGTAGTGAAGAATCAAGTATCTTTTTAAAGTATCTTTACCAAATTTTCTTATAACAAAATATTCTACAATGAGAAAAATATGCAATGATTAATAAAAGCGATAGTTATATATAAAAGCTTCCTCGGGTATTTTAAATAACGGAAAAACAGCTCTTCAGTTCTATAACTTTAATATTTGCTTTCTATACACCACTGTATCTTAAAATAGAAATGTACTTGTCAAGGCACAAGCAAAGAATGAATCCACACTGCTAATGTAATGCCTTTTATATTTTTTAAAATTAGTCAAATCAACAACTATCTTGACAAGTACAATTATAACAAAATTGTATCATTTGACTTCACAAAAT
>JAATLQ010031994.1:0-12751 GCA_013421005.1 Heliconius erato x Heliconius himera | reverse complement strand
ACAAGTTGTCATTCTTAAACTACTGGTTCAAATTGACTGAAATTTTAAATATACCGTGTTTATATTATGCCTGATTAGTTACTGAAAATTCAGGTTTCTTGTTTTATCCACAACGAAGTTATAGGGGGTCGAAAATGGCCTAAATTGCTTCGAGAAAAGGATGGTACGGCCGTGCCGCTATTTTTTGCTCGACTTGGCGGGGGCACTGCCGTGCCCCCAGATTAATTAATATTTACGCAGGGTCGACGTTGACGTCAAAGGGCAACCATATTGCAAACTCCACTGGCTTCCGCTGTAAATGCAATACAAACGGTAGCAACGTCCACAGAAAACAAGTAGACAGAGCCAAACAGTTGTCTGTGTTTAGTAGAAATGTGCTAGTGTTAGCTACTTGAAGCAAATACGTCTTATGATCGTCTTCTCCTTGGTTGAACAGCGGACCTATAATCATAATAGTGTCTATTTTTTATTGCATTTTTATTTAAAAGAACTGTATTTTTTTTGTATCCAGTACAGGGAACCTGGGAACCTATTGTTAAGATACTCCGTTCTTATTAAAGTATTTCTCCTCACTTTCCACCGAATTTTGAAGGCATTGTGTGTTGAGTGGTGGAACTCAGCGCCGTAATGTAAAATAACCAACCACAACTTACAAAGAATATTAAGAAAGAGAAAATGATGAATGGATTATAAATTATCTAAAAAATAATTAATTAAATATACAATAATAATAGTCCACCACTTACCACGAATTGGTGGTTTTGCATATGAGCGATCGTTATTTTATAGAAAATGGAATTTAATAATTTTACAAATATTTTTTTTTATTTTATTTTAATTATTGTTTCTATCAGGACTATATTTATGAACTTGCTAACTATACTACCTTTTATAATGAGTGTGAAAATAAAAATGATTGAAAAACTGAGGAACGTCTTAACACCAGGTTACCTCTGCCTTCCTTCCTACTTGGGACCCCCAAACCATAACCAAATTATAAAAGACAAAACGGGAAATCTGAATTTACATAGATGACTCTTATAAAATTTTAATATAAATGTTATTTGATGTAACATGGCACAAAGTAAAAATAATAAATTCACCTCTCATTATATCTAATAGCTCTTCGATCTTATCAGCTTTAATCCATATTACTAGTTGCTTATAGATGGAGTCGGTATGAGTTAAAAATAAGAAAAGTGTCCCCATAACTTTATCCATGTCGTAACGAACCTTAAATATAAATAATTGACAATTTTAAAATTTAATTTTTCAGTTTAGTTTCAGTTGTTCAATAAATGTGTAACTTTAGCGCGGCGGTTGTGGGTTCGATGCCCGTTCGAAAGAATGAATTATTATTTGTTAATATTTTCATTTCTTCGCTCTGGTGAAGAGGCAAAGTAGTTGAATTCCGCTACTCAACACGCAATGCCTCGGAAATTTGGTGAAAAATGGAGACAGTGTCTTAACACTAGGTTCTCTCTGCATGCTCTGCTATGTGTGGAATGTAGCGTAGAAGTTGAAAAAAATATGGAACTTTTTTTTATATTTTTACAAAAATTATTGTGTTGTTGGTTTAAAATATTTTTTTTTATCTAATGGTGTGTCTAATAATAAAATATGCTTCACTACTTCTTTATTTCCACGCATCTTCAGCATGGGAGTCATAGTAGAAGAATAGAAAATAGAAGTATAAGTCAAAGTTGAAGAAGAATATAGTAAAATAATTATGTTTACAATTTATAAGCTTTCGCACATCTAGAGTTATAGAGAGCCGCTACGGGAGTCCTCCTGAACTCATTGTGATTTGTAATGTTGTTTTGAAAAAAAACCATAACATTACTTATTCAATTACGTAAATGATACGTGGTAAATAAAAATAGAATTCTTATAATGTTATTTTGGTTTTACGGTAGGTGCTTTCAGTCATCTAATAAATAATTATTAATTCAATTAAACTTTTTTATTTAGAAATTCTTTTAACAACAAATAATATAAAACTACGATTTGCTCTACAAATTTCAGAATTACCATAATAAGTTCCAGGTCTATATATAAAAAAACCTAGTTTGATTAAATCAGTCATGAACTACAAGAGATATTTTTTTATGTCATTTATTAAATTTCCCCTAAAATATTACAAAAAAACGTGCTTCTGTAACCGACGAACAAGAAAGAATTAAAAAAATATATTAAAAAAGACAGCATCTATAATTCGATATCCCAGTTACCTCATAAAGCTTTATCGCCTGCTGTACGGTGTATACTATAATCCATACAAGTGTTATTCTCATGTAAATATCATGTAACCGTTTATGCAAAGTTGGCGACAGTGGATCAATTTGGTAATAGCCACCCAGCCGCAAACGCAACAAATGCTGTTCAACACATCTATATGATAATTCTACTTCCATTGTGGGAACCAAATTTCGTGAATACCAAACAACCGAAACTTTTATAGGGCCAACACAGCCTTGGGGACAATAGCTAAGGGAATTAAATTCCGTTGATTCAACAAACAACTCGACAGTTTGAGGACTCCGGCCGGAGTGTTTACGTAGAACAAGTCTCGAGTGCTAATTTAATTTGCAACGGATAGTGTAACATTTTGTTGTCACTCGAAGCGTTTAATTACGCCTTTCTTGTTTTGAATATAAGATAGGTTCGGGAATTATAAATCTAATTTAACGCTTCGCTTCGAAATTGTTTTGTGTTTTTAATTTGTAATAAATATTATTAATATAACAATGAGAATCCATTAAATGGACACTTAGTTAAAAATCACGTCATGTTAGTACATTCCGCTGTTGGCACTTTTCATTTTTATTCATTTTCCTTAATCACACAAATATCATATACAATTTTAAACTGATCTTTAGTTAGCGCTTAAATGATCTTCCATTGTAATAGTATGAGTATGTATTATAATGCGCTTAAATAATTAAGTCAATATTTTAGATATTTTATAAGAGTACTTAATTGTTATCTTTTATCTTTTTATTGATAATATCAGCTTTTAGAGTAATATTTTTTAAAAAGTCAACTTATAATATTATTTAACTTGGAGGTTGACAGCTATTGTAGATACGGATTGATGATATTCGTCAAGTTATCTATATGAAAGTATAATAATATTATTTACTAGTGGCCACCAAATCCTTCGTTGGTATCAGCTTCAAAAATATATAACTCCTTTTTGTTCCCGTAGAAATTTTGAAATTTTTTCCTTTTTGAATGTTCCTCTACTCTCCTCAAGAACCATGCCGAATTCAACATCAACATTCTACATCACCTAACGTTGGTTCTGCGTTATTTATCAACTAACTGGCACCGCCTTCTTATGTGCGTGTTACTGAGTGACTATTCAGTAACAAAAGAGTTTTATATGTATAGATTAGATTAATTTGTTTCATTCATATATTTAAAAATCTATCATTAATTTGATACATTTTAATTATTACACAATTTAATTTGTAATATAGTGTTCATATCCAATTCTATAATTTCGTAGCTTCGCACTAATAGAAATATACAGCGCAATATTGCTTTTACTCAAAGTCAATGGTAAGTAATTATATAATACACCTCTTATAATATTAATTTTGTTTCTTTGTTTCATCAATCAATACATATTGAAGTATAAATTAAATTAATTTCTTCATATACATATTTAATTCTATGTTTATTGTCGCCATAAATTAATTTATATGGACGTCGCCGAGGCGCAGGACTGGGTCTTAACCCAGAAGACGGTGTCAATGTTAATTGTTCAATCTCTACTCCTGAGTAGTAAATTATTTTAATTTCTCCGCTAGGGCCAGATAGAGCTTTGCTTTGCTTGCTTGTTTCGAAAACGGTGAATACAGTGACATGACACTAGGTTATATACCTACCATTTTATGCGAGTTAAAACGTAAAGACCTTTTTATTCTTTATTTTATTAGATCAGGGGGTCCAAGATGGAAGGCTTGCCCGCATCGACCCCTGCCAGCCCTTACGAGGGCTGCAACGTTCCATCCGCCGCGTGCACCTTGAGAGATTGCACTCATAGGGCGTCACCCCAAGGCGACGCGCACCAGTGCGTCCCCGCTGGTATTTTAAGTGGCGACGAATACGGCGTTGGGGACCGCCATCCAACACGCCATAACCGGAACGAAGGTGGAGTACGTAGTTACAAATATCTACGTGAAATGGAAAAAAAGATGAATTAATTATTAAATGTGATGGATGATAGAGATTTGGAAGTCGTTTTTGTGACTGAGACCAAGCGAAAGAGCAATGGCATTACCGATTTAGCTGTCTTGTCGCTTTCTGGGCCAGCGTACCAGAAAGCAAGCGAGGCTGTCAAGGTGTAGGTTTGCTATTGTCCTCTCGAATTGCCTACTGTACGCATCTGCGTACTTAAATGATGATGATTCCATGATGTATTTTGTGCCGTGTGATCCCGGCCTAGAATAGGATCATCCTGGTACTGGTGGTGTCGTAAGAAGCGACTAAAGTACGTGTGGTAGAGTCACGTCGCCAGCAATGGCAACACACATGGGCAGACTCGACCGGATCATTACCACCCCCGGCATTTAAAACCGGCGTAAAGTAGTGGCTTTATGCCACTGCGTTTCGCATCAGGTAATGCCGGGCTCCGGCGCCCAACCCACCTTACAGGCAGGCAACGCACCTGTAGCTCCTCTGGTGTTGCACGGGGTCGTGGGCGGCGGTGATCACTTACCATCAGGTGACCCGCACGCTCGTTTGCCTTGTCTTTTCCATTAAAAAAATGATGCAGTATTCATTGCATCATCAGAATGCGAGTTGCAGGCATTAGTCAGCACTCTAAAAGAAGATTGTCAAAGTAATGGTCTAGGCCTAAATGCGAATAAGAAGTAAGTACTTCACTAGTTAGAGGATATACTTAGGCATAGGCTTTTAATAAATAATATTTTAATGTTAAATTTGTAAATTTAAGTTTATTATCATGTAATTTTTTTCTAAATTTTCACTGTTCTTTGTCTGTCGCCAAAGTTGTAATAAAATATAACATGACGAAATACCATAAAAATTGGAAGAAAAGTAAATATTGTTTTCAATGAAAGAATTATAGCGTAAGGTTCGAGTAAATCAATTTGACCTGTAACATCAATTCGTTATTGTAAAGAGCCGACTGTTTCGTTTCTCAGCAATATTTTTTTCAGTCAATTTCAACTTTTATTTCAGGATAAGGTAGGTCTAAGATGTACTTTTTTCAGTCATATTTTTAGTCATACTTTTAACATGTTAATCGACAGTACTATATTCCTGATTAAAAATTAAACAAATGGAAAGTATATATTTATCACATAAACTTTTAATAATTTATGTCGAAATAAATAAACTATAAACACGCAGGCATGTCACACATTGAAATGTTGATAAATCAGCTTCACGCTGTATCCCGCACACAGCAGGGTAGGCATAGGGTACCTAGTGTTAAGACACTTAGTTCCCCACTTTCTGCCGAATTCTGAAGGCATTGCGTGTTGAGTGGCAGAACTCAACGCCGCGTTTAACCTCGACACCAGAGCGAAGAAATGTAAATATAAATTTAAGTAAATATTTCATCTCCTCGAGTGGGGATCGAACCCACAACCAGTCGGTTTTACAGTCACACCTCGTGCCGCTGCGCCACAACTGGCCTCAACGAAGAGATGTTGATAGCCCATATAAAATTATTACTATAACATACAACTCTGATAATTTTTACATCATAAAATTGGGTCAACATTTGGAGTGGAGCGTGTAGAGGATAACGAGGACATAATGGAACTTCGGTCAGTTGACTTCAAGTGTTTCGCGTCTATTGACGATTAAGGGCACCCATGAAGCTCACTGGCGTGGTCCAAATTACGTTACTTTTATTTATATTATTTTATATTGTATGTTTATTTTGTAATATTATGTTTTTTAATCGATTGGTAAAATATAAAAAAAAAAATTGTTGAATTTGAAAATACATGTTGGATAGTGTCCAAGAGTTCTAATCAATTAATTAATATGTAAATAAAATCAGCTTCACGCTATATCCCGCACACTGCAGGGTAGGCAAAGGGAACTTAGTATTACGATACTCCGTTCGCCATTTTCTGCCGAATTCTGGAGGCATTGCGTGTTGAGTGGCAGAACTCAACGCCGCGCTTGTCCTCGACACAGAGTGAAGAAATGCAAATATAAATTTAAGTAAATAAATATTTCATCTCCTCGAGTGGGAATTGAACCCGCAACCAGTTGGTTTTACAGTCACACTTTGTGCCCCTGCGCCACGACTGGCCTCAATATGTTATTACTAGATATATGATTATTATATGATATGAGAAGGTACAACTAAAATTGATCTGGATGCATTTGAAATTATTTTTAACTGTCAGCTTTTTAATGTGTTGTCTTTCTCTCACTACGAATCAAAAATCTTTCTTACTATCTAAATAACATACTAATACTTAATTGGCTAAGGAATATAGTACAAAGGACACATTTTTTTATCTTATACAAAATATACTAATAATATACTAAATAATAATATATTTAAAATTTTACATAATTATGTAAAATTTTAAATATTTACAATTGTGCGTTAAAATGCTGCTAGTTTTTTGTTTCTCATTGAAATAAATGAACAATATGTATGAATTGCTCTTTAGATGAGTATAGCGATATTAGTATTTATAAATTGTTAATAAAATTTTAGTTTTCTATAAAAATACATGATGTTTGTAAATTTATTTAGTAAGCAAACTTTTCAATAGAAGTTTAACTTTCATCCAAAGCATAATCATAACAGCGAGGTACCCTTCTAAAAGGAGTTCGTTCCTAGTTAGTTAAACAGAGTGCTTTGAGGATATTACGTAAATATAATTTAAATTTTATCTAATTTCCTTATCATTTAAAATAAAATTTAACAGAATGATGAAATTCGTCGACGAGTACTTAGTGTGTGAGTTAACTTATTTTAACTCACTTATTTTCACTAGTAAAAAAAAAAATTTTTTTTTGACTATAGTATAGACTTTTTTTTTTATTTTTTTTTCATGACAAAAACAAAGGAGTGTACGTGCCTGTGTATGTGTGTATGTATGTCTATCTGTAGCACCGTAGTTCCCAAACGGATGAATCAATTTTTTCAACGGTAATTTAATCCAGAGTATTCTTAACTGATTCAAGAAAATATGTTCAGGCGTTAAATAATGGTCAGCCCTTTCTAATGTATTGTCTTCTGTTTTCTTTCTAGAGCGCTTCATGTCGAAAGTTTTAAATTATTAATTATTTGAGATAAATGCATAGCGATTTTATATATATCTTTTTGCACCATAAAACCAAAAACATGACTTCAAATTGGCACCTAATATTTTTTAATAATTTTAATAATTCTTATTAAAATATATCTTATTAAAATTCATTATTTTTTTTACATTTTTCATTGTTATTTTCAAACATGAGTACATTGGTTCTATTCTTATGTCATTATTTAATTTTTAAACTACCTACTTGTACAATTAATGATGATGTAGACTAGTTGAAGAATTCTATGAAATTGTTGTCATATTGCTAGACAGTTTGCTTCCAAGCGGTGAGTTTGCGAGCATTTCTGTTTGTGTGTAAACGTATGAAAAGGTTTAAAAATAGTAACGAAGAGCGCAATTTAATTAATTTATGAAAGATATTATATTATATATTTTTTAAAGTAATGGCTTAAGTGGTGCTACATTTATTTTGTATAGCTATATTTATGTTTATTGAGGCCAGTCGTGGGGCAGCGGCACGAGGTGTGACTGTAAAACCGATTGGTTGTGGGTTCGATCCCTACTAGAGGAGATGAAATATTTACTTAAATTTATATTTCCATTTTTTCGCTCTGGTGTCGAGGTTAAGCGCGGTGTAGAGTTCTTCCACTCAACACGCAACACCTCCAGAATTCGGCAGAAAGTGGGGAACGGAGTGTCTTAACACTAGGTTCTCTCTGCCTAGCCCTGCTGTGTGCGGGATACAGCGTGAAGCTGATTTATTCATTTATTTTTATTCTTGTATATGTGATGTATACTCTTTTGTTATTATTTCTTTTTATTGGATGTTTATTATTGCTTATGATGCATTAAAGAATAAATTACAATTATATATAAAACAAAATGTAATTAAAACGTATTTTGCTACAATATTTTTATTTTATTTTTATCAGTAATTTAAATAATGTGTTTTTTTGTATTCTTTCTTTACTGTAAAGTAATCGTGTCATAAATTAAGCCTAACCTTTATTGCCTCCATGGAATAAAACAAATTCGCTCAGGTCATTCAACCTAAGCGTGTATATCTATAGAAAGCTTGGTAAAGACTAAATATTATAAAATATATAGTATAATAAAATATTTTTTCTTGATGAAATTAAAAATAGCGTTTACAAATATGAGGAAGCGCTATCGTGTGTGGTTAAAAATTTAAAAAAAATCCTTCATACAAATTTTATTTTTAATCATTACAGAAACCGTCAGGTGGTGAATCCTTTTTTATATTTATTAAATAATAAATATTAAGATTGGATTATTTGATTAAAAACTCTGTATTATATAAATAAAAAGTATAGGCTCAACTGTATTCTGTTAGATGATATTCAGGATTTCGAATTTCAAATGCATGTTGTTAGTGAAGCAAATGAAAGGCTTCGGTTTGTTTTATGTATATTCGACTCTGGAGGACACTGTATTCCCTTCAGGCACATTCACAGCCCACTGGTAGTTTATTAGGGGCATGTCATTTATATAAAAATATAACCAAATCTTACTTATATTACGCTTAAATTGTTTATAGATATAAAACAAATTAAAAGCTTAAACTTAAGGGCAATAATAGTAACTAATATTTTCTTCTTAAGTTGTGTGGCGGAATTCAAGACCGCGCTTTGCCTCGACATCAGAACGAAGAAATGCAAATATAAATTGAAATAAATATTAAATTTTCTTGAGTGGGGAATGAATCCACAACCAGTCGCGTTTACAGTCGCACTTGTGCGCCACGACTGGCTTCAATTTATAGAAGTACTAAATTTAAGGAAAATATTAGTAACTATTATTTTCTTCTTCTATGTCATAATATTTAAAACTTACAAAGTTCTTGTTTCTTAAATACAAGCCTTTGGAATGGTAGACATCTATATATATAAAAGGATATGTACCTGACTGACTGAGGTAAGACGCACGCACAGCCGTAACCGCTGTGCGGAGAAACGTGAAATTTGGACAGATGTTTATTTTCATATTCTGAATATCCACTAAGAAAAGATTTGAAAAATTTTAACCCCTTAAGGGGTGAAATAGAGGTTGAAAGTTTGTATGGAAAAAAAAATTAAATAAACACCGATTTTTATAATTTAAATTTTAACTGTTGAAAATATTTTATTGAAAACGTGTTTCGTGGTTTTTTTAGAATTCACTCCTGAAAGTGCAAATAAGCGGGCGAAGCCGCGCGCGCCCACTAGTCTCCAATAAAATTAATATATAGTCACGCTCGAAATCCACCTAAATTATTCAACATCCACCAAAGACTGAGCTCGCTCCGTCCCATAAAACGTTCAACGAAGAATCGCAAAGAAGGTGGTATCTTAGAGGCAAATTCGTTGGAATCCCAACTGCTGGTTTAATTAGGCTTCTCTAATGAATGTCGGAGCACGTACGCTGTTACTGTGGCCATTACCTGCGTTGTTCACGCAACGATAACAAAGGATCAGGCTGAATGGCCCGTGTAGACGTCTACGACTAAAATAGGAATGCCGCGGGTGTAGGGAGACGGGTACCTTATCATTTTAGATAGAAACAAGCAAGTATTTTGGTCGGACCAATATTTTAAAAGGATAATTTTGTTTGGTTTTCTTGTTTAGAGAAAGCTCAAGTTGAAAATGGGGATGGTTTAATAAATTATTATATTTTAAATGATTACATTTGTTGTTTAACGAATTGTTGTATGAATGAATATAATTAAATCAGATTTATATATATATATATATATATATATATATATATATATATCTCGCATATAGCAGGGTAGGCAGAGGGAGCTTACTGTTAAGACACTCCATTCCTCACTTACTGCCGAATTTTTGGGGCATTGCGTGTTGAGTGGTGGAACTCTACGCCGCGCTTTGCTCTAGCAGAGTGAAAAAATGGAAATATAAATTTAAATAAATAATTCATTTCCTACAGTGGGGATCGAACCCACAACCAGTCGCGTTTACAGTCACAATTCATGCTTCTGTTGTTGTTTAAGTTTTTAAAACTTAAGTCTATAATTGTTTTTTTAAATAACATAGTTTCTAGATAAAAAAATAATCTAGCAGTTAAAATGAAAATTCCAACATTGAAATTGGAAAATATCTAATTGTAAACCGATATAACATTTTTATTGAAAAACTAGTACACCACGTGCGGCTTTGCTCGTTTGAACTATACGAAAATTTATTAATCAGGTTAAGTGTATTTAGGGAAAATTATTTATTTTAGTATGGTTGTGTAGTATAACATGGCTATACTTTTATGCGTTTAATAAATTATATATTCAAATCTTTTAAAATGATTTTATTGTAATTTAGGAAAATATTAAGGTATTTTATATCTATCGTTGAATACCATCTATATGTTGCTCCACAACCCCTTTCGTTGGTAGTCCCCTAACCATCGGCTCAGTTGTTAAAACAATAACGGAAAGGAAGACAAAATTTGAAAATTTGATGTTTATGCACTTAAAAACATTATTTTAAAATTACAGACAGACACTTCAATATATGTATAAATGTACGAAAATTGGAGCTCAAATTCTAATTGAAAGCTTTGTGGCTTTAGCGATAAGCTTATAAAAATAGTTTGTGTATGCCAAAACTACCAATATTGAAATATAATTATATTTAAATATTGTTTCCTCACAGTGTGTTTAGTGTTTTTTTATAAAAAAATACGATTATTAAATTTAGTTTCATCTCAATTTTACACTTGCCGTTTACTTAAAAACAGTAAAAAAGTGAGAATTATCGTCTCATTTATATAATATTTTCTATATTACTAATTTGCTTTTACTATATTATTTTGTTTATATATTTCATAGTATTTTGTAAAAATGTATCTTGTATAAATATTTCTATGTATTTATACTGGAGCAGAAAATCATCAGCCTCTTCATGAATGTCCTCCGGAAGTCCTCATGCTTTTTACGTGATCTTTCTCCAGTGTCTTCGATACTGTGTTTTCGAAGGTCAACCGAGGACTCCTCCTACGTCTCGTACTGCTTATGTCGTTCTTACCTCTTTTTGGCATTCTTAAATCACTCATTGGTTGGATGTGCTCAAACCACCTGAGCACGATACTATACTGCATATATATTCTCTAATGTATGTACAGTAATATATAATACTGTATCGTGCTCAGATGGCTGTCTGGTGGGTTCTATCATCACTCGAGGAAATGAAATAGTTAACATTTTCATTTCTTCACTTTGGTTTGGAGTCAAAGCGCGGCGTTAATTTCCACCTCTTAACACACAATGCCTCCAAAATACCAATACGGAAAATGTCTAACGGAAGTATCTTAATGGGAACGGAGTGTCTTATCACTAAGATTCCAAGTTCCCTCTGCCTGCCCTGCTATATACGAGATACACCGTGAAGTTAAAATAAGTGAATAATAATTAAATATATGAATCACATTATAGACATAGCAGGCATCAGGTGACCGAATATTATATTATGATTTACGCACCACCGGAAATATCGAGTGCATGTAATTTACCAAATGATTAAATGGAAGCAGTAAATAAAGCTTTACGTTTGTTGTGGTGACATTCGAGCACTCTAAATTTGGTAGCGTCGATGGCACTTTAATTTATTTAAGCGCCAATGCTTGCTCAACACGCACCGCCTACAAATTGAATTTATAGCGCTCGGCACTATACTGATTTGTACCTAGAATTAATTTTAATATTATGAATAATTTTAATAATTTGTTCGCGTGTTCCTTTAAATTGTAGTACACGTTTCTTATAAAAATAAAATATTATTGTTATAATTATAGAAAATAAAATCGTTTTTGACATGAAACCGTTTGTTTAAATGACCAATTTCAAAAAGAGAAGAGTTTTCTTCCACATTTGACAATTATATTTGAGAGAACCTAATGCATTATCTCGATGTCTATATGATGTCTACATAATATCTGTCATTTGTAAAGTAAATTTTAAATGTATTTTTTTATTTAAAATAATTTTATACTTTCCAGGTCATTGCCGTCAAGTCAGGATCTGATGGTGGAATTCCAGAGAAATCGAGGAAAATTATCAAATTTTATAGGGTCGCATAGGGAAAATATTTTAGTTTCTTATCATAATCATAATATATTCGTTTACTTATAATTAATAATTACAGAGATCAAAACTCCTTAACGATAAGGAATAAGGGAATAATCTCTTAGATATTATAAGGACTAAGTGCCAGCTAATAATACAAAAAGTATTGTTAGCATAAGTTCTTTATAATGTAGTAATAGGTGTCGCTGTGAATACAAGTACGTCATTTGATATTGTTTCCATTATCGATTGTATTAAGTGGCGGTAGTGTGCTGCGTCTTTTCCGGTGGATTTCCAATAAAAGCACAAACGACACGGCACTCGTGTTCATTACGTTCTAAGATATTGTCAAGACAACTTGTCATTATAATTCATATTTCAATATTGTGACTACAAGAGTATATGT
>JAATLQ010031993.1:0-12750 GCA_013421005.1 Heliconius erato x Heliconius himera | reverse complement strand
AAACTTAAATACTTATATCTTTTGATAGAGTGAAGTAATTACAATGAAATAAACACTAAAACCTACCTTGATTTATTTGTAATTTTTATGTTTAAAAATTGCTTAAATTTATTGTGTACTTTTTACGTGATGCGTGTTCACATAAACAGACAAACAGACAAACAGACAAACAGACAAACAGACAAACAGACAAACAGACAAACAGACAAACAGACAAAAATTCCAAAAATGTTGGAAATGGATTCTGTTAATTATACTTTAACACCCTGGCTATTTTTTTTTAAATATTTTCAATGTACAGAAACGACTTTTCTACAGATTTATTATAAGTATAGATTAGTAAAAATCTATTGGAACAGTGAAAAAATAACTGTTGCTTTGTATATTATGGTTTTATATATATGATCAATATCCATTACCTGTGGCGTTGCCGTCATATTTATTTAATTCATTTAAATTGCAATTCATACATACATACTGAAAATCAAGTCACTCGTAGCGCAGTGGCGCAAGTGTGACTGTAAACGTGACGGTTGTAGGTTCGTTTCCCATTCCCGGGAATAATGATTTAATCCTGCTACTTAAGGGATACAGCGTTAAACTAAAAAAAAATGAATTGATACAAAAAATTAAAAGAAATTACATTTGTATTATTTTACTTATGTTTAAATGCTACGGAATTAATAACGTAACATTTTCTGTTCATAGCGATCGACAGTCAAGTATTATTTATAGCCAGTAAGTGTATTTTGTGTGAATTTAGTTTATTTTATTAATTTCAATTTTACCTTTTTGACTACAAACGTAACGAAATTAAAACAAAAAATATACAGACGCGGGATACAGCGTGAAGCTATTATAACAAACTAATTATCAACATATAAACAACTATAATCAAAATTTAAAGTACAGTACGAAAAAATATACGAATTTTAAATTTAAAATATGAGATAATGGTTCATCAGGCCAGTGTCTGACAGTATCTACAACGATTGTGACTCAGTTCTGCACTTATAAATTTAAAGAAATTGAAATATAAATTTAAATTAATATTTAATTTTCTCGAGTGGGAATCGAACTCACAACCAATGCTGTTTACAGTCACACTTTTGCTGGCCTCTGGAGAATAAATTAATAAAAAATATATAATACATTTGACCTCCATCCTCTTATTGTTTACTATTCAGTTTGCCGATCTCTCTTATGGTGTATGTAATATTACTATAGTAAATATTCAACACACGTTCCAAAAGAAGTGAAACGAAAGAAGATTGGAAGCAGGAGCTAAAAATCTAAACATTGTATTGTAAATAACTTTATCTTCGGTTCAATTGACGATAGTGTGAGGTCACGTTACGTATTGACTTTCTATATGTGTTTGTATTATATAATAAAGTTATAAAATGTTTACTCTTACTAGAATAAATGATAATAATTGAGACCATTTTGGCGAAGTGGCGTGCTTTTAAATACGACGGCTGTGGGTTCGTTTCCAATTCGAAGAAACGGTTTTTTTTACTTCATGTGGTAACAAGTTAAAGAGCGGCATATAATTTCATCACACAACACACTGTCAAAAATTTGCTCAGAAATGGAAGACGGAAGTCTTATAATACTAATATCCATCTGCCAACCCTACTACGAGTATATGCATCATGAATTTAAAAAAAATCAATATTTACATAACGTGTAATAATACAGGTATATTTTTAATTATTTTTATGTATCTTTGTATATCTTTGTATAATGTATATCGTATAGTTTTTTTTACTTTATATTCCCTGATTTCTAAGCGGCAGCTCAGATTTATTATTTCTAAATTTGTTAGAAACGGCAAAAATCTTTTTATAGTCTTGTAACGAGAAATTGTATACAAATAATTAACTTACCAAAGTTTTTAAATAAAAAAGAAAATCCTAATAACCCCCACATATTATATTTCCCGAGAGCCGAAGCCAACTTTCAGCATTTATCAGAGCGTAATCTAGCAACGTTGAACAGAACTTAATCTGAACTTCACAACATAGTGCAAACTTAACTAGAATTTTTAATCGAGTTACGTAATCTTGGAAAATAATTAGTATTTAACCCTTAAAAGGCGATATGGGTGCAAAAGCACCCAAATAGATTTAGTTTTTAGTCGCTACACTCTTTAATTTTTGTCCTGCTTTGCACTTTTGTATATCCTCCTGAATTGTTTATAGCCCTTGAACGTGCTAGAGAAGTAGTCGTTCTTACGCGCAATTTTCACCACACGTTTGCCTCGTGGGTGTATCGACACCCATAATATTCATATTGCCCTATTGAGTAATAACGTTAGTGTTGACCTTTCTTATGATTTTTATTGAATTACTCATGGAAAATGGAGATTTAGCATGCATAATGGGGATTGTTTTTTGGATTATGAGTCCACGATAGTAGTAGTAAATAGTAGCTACAACATTTTAAAATCAAAGCTGTACTAGCATCTGCCGACAAACCGACTGACTTAGAGAACTTATTAGAAGAAGATATTCATCAAGATGATCTATGAAGTGTTGGCGATTAAGAAGAACTTTTGTCTCATCCCAACAAAAACATTTTGTAAATGAAAGGAGAAAAAAATATATTTGAAAATGACTAAGAAACTAAAAGTTCCCTTAGAATTTAAAGTTGTTTTTTGTCACACTTCTGAGAAAAAAGTTCTATATATTTTTTTAAATATATTATTTATTAAAGGTAGTCAGTTTAAGGGCAACATGTTGTCCTTAACAAAAATAAAGTGCTTTTACACCCATTATAGTCTTAGTGGGTTATGTATATAATTCATTATAGCTCAAAAGGGTTAACGTCTCGCCATTTTCTACGGTGCTAGTTCTAATCATATGTGTAGTGAAATATTGGCACCAATTTCATAAACAGTTGAGGCAAGGCGTGGCGCAGCGGCAAAAGAAACGAATTATTTATCGACAACAATCGGCAAAAGCAGAATATTTAATATTTTAATTTCTTCGCTCTGGTATCGAGACAAAGCGCGGCGTTGAGTGCCGCCACGTAATATGCAATGCTTCTATGAGGCTTAACACTAGGCTCCCATTGTCTACCCTGCTATATGCGGTATATAGTTTGAAGCTGAAAAAAGAAGCTATAAAACTATCAATAATATTACTTAATAGTTTTATATTTTTTTGAGACCCTATAAGATCACTTTGTTGTCCTTCCGTCCGTCCGTTTGTCCGCCCTTTTAAATTTAAATCATATACTAAGGTTTATGGTCCCTTGACATCCTGAAAAAAATGTATTTCTACATTTACGTGAAAAAAGATACAGCCGTTTATGTCGAAAACTACGCGTCTTTCAACACTATAAAAGGAATCAAAATTAATAGAGTACTTCTGGTTAACCTAGAATTATGAAATTTGGCAGCTGGCATCTACAGGTAGAACTAGTTCAGGAAAAAATGTGAAAACTATACATCTGTGGCCAATATCCTAAAAAGTAATAGTCTTAAAAATGAGGAAACATTTAGTATTAAAACTGCTAATTCGAGTGAAGTTGGCTGACTGAGTTAAGCTAGAATTTCAGAATAAGCTCGAGGCTCGCCCACTCAGGGTTCCCCTTAGTGGGCGAGCCCGATTCACGCTTGACCGGTTTTTATTTATTTTAAAGTAGTTAAAATATTATTTTCCACAATTAAATTTTTGTTTAAGTTGGTGAATATATGGTAGACCTAAAGCTTTGAAGTCGGCTCTATTTTTCTTTATGAATTCTTTTAGATCAAAAAATAAAACCCCGGTGCTGCCAGAAATATAGAAGTTGAAGTCCGACAGTTAATAAGCTTCGATGCTGTGATTAAATTTGCAGCGGAATTTGTTTGGAACGAGCTATAACGGACCTCTAATGGAGATTATTTAATCATATCTGCACGATGGCTGCTCAGTAATTTTCTAAATAAGGCGACTTGCTATTCTGGTATGAATAGATTTAAATAACAGTTTCAAGCTTTTTCCCGCATAGCAAAACCCTTTGTTCTCTGATATCCGCCGAATTTAGTGAGACATTGTGTGAATTTATTGAGACATTGTGTTCTCAATCGCGAAACTCTATGCCACAATCAATTTAACTATGGCGAGGAACCAAAAATTGTTATTTACTAAATATTTAATTATTTATTTTCATTTTCTCGCTCTGGTAACGAGGCAAAGCGCGGCGTTGAGTTTCACTTCTCAACACACAATGCCTTCAGAACTTGGCGGAAAGTGGTGAACGGAGTGTCTTAACACTAGCTTATCTCTCTCCCTTTCAGAAAAAGCTCGATACCTCCAATTTTTATACGGAACCCTGAATGGGTGAGTCCGACTCGAACTCGAGCTTGTCCAGTTTTTATAGATAATTCGTAAAAATTAGACCACACCACATTATTTTGTAAATATTTGCATATGATAATTATCCATATCTAAAAAAACAAAATTATTTGCAATCAAAAAAAAATTGAGGCCAGTCGTGGCGCAGCGGCACGAGGTGTGACTGTAAAACCGCCTGGTTGTGGGTTCGATCCCTACCCGAGGAGATGAATATATTTACTTAAATTTATATTTCCATTTCTTCGCTCTGGTGTCGAGGTTAAGCGCGGCGTTGAGTTCTGCCACCCAACACGCAATGCCTCCAGAATTCAGTAGAAAGTGGGGAACGGAGTGTTTTAACACTAGGTTCCCTCTACCTACCCTGCTGTGTGCGGGATACAGCGTGAAGCTAATCTATTTTTTTTTTAATTATACGATTTTAATTATTATTTATCAAAACACAGTATCAATTTCGGGATACGGAACAGTTTCATATGCAAGCATTTCTTTTTCCTTATTCGGATGCACGTGGATTGGACTGTCTTACCGTCTGCGAGTATGTTAACTCACTAAATAACTTTTTTCAATTAATACAAAAGAAAAAAATATGTAAAATTAAAAATATGATCACTTATTTAGCTTTAAGGACACAGCGGTGTCTCTTCTCGTTCACACCGTTCAGAGAGATCGGATCGCCAAAAGTTATGATCTCTGCATATCTTTTTCCATTATAAATTACCTTGAGTTTATTTTCTTAGTTCAATATAACATAGTAAAATCCACTGTGCTATCTTCCTTCATGTGTTAATGTTTACGAGTATACAACATTGGACTTAGGCGAAATCTTAAGCATCTCAGGGAATAGTAAAAGTAAGCGAGGCATCGTGGTAATGGTGGCTTTACGATTGAGGACGGTACGGATATGAACTTCTCCGAGCTTAGAGTCATGCTTTCTCCTGAATGTAGCACTCTTCGAAGCATTTCATGTTGTACTTATATTCAGAAGCCAATGCCATTCTTTCTTTTGTTACCTGAGTGAAGAAGTTAAATAAATTATTTCCCCAAGTAGAAATCGAACCCACATCCTTCGCCCTTACAGCCAGACGCTATGCCGCTGCATCACGGTGGCTTTATTCAAGCTATTAAACAAAATGTTGTACGTTAAATTTTTATTTATTAACCGACTTCTGTAAAAAACAGATTATCAATTCGACTGTATTTTTTTATGTTTATTATCTCAGAATTTTTGATTGGTTGAATCGATTTTGATTTGGAAGTTGGTGCTTTCCGCATGGTTTATTTTGGCCCATTTCTGACAATGTAAATCATAAGAAAATAACATAAGTCTTAAATTTATATTAAATTTGTCGCGTACGTACGCGACAAACAGACACAGAGAGTTTGATGAGAGTTTAGTTAGGTCTTGAGTATGAGATTGAAATCTGTTTTTTTTAGTTAATAATTATAAATATTGTATAAACATTATGAAAAAAAAAAACAAATGATTGTTCATTTCTTCTATCTTTCCTTATTTATTCTACTAATTTTTATTTCGTTTTTATAGTATTATTATATTAAGTCATTAAGGCCATCAATGACGAATAATCCAAGATAGAAAAATCCTCTTAATATTGCTACACAGTAATTATTTTATGGAATTGGCACAAATATAAATTTAGCGTTTATAACTTTAAAATAATAATGTTAGTAGAAAACGAAAGTAATTTATATTAGTAAATAAATAATTGTCTTGTTCAAGCGAGCAAAGCCGCGAGACAGAGTATATACCCATAGAGTAGGTATATACAGAGTAATATTACCGATATTCAATAACTTTCCTTTCCTGGAACATCGGACCTACAATCACCAGGTTAGCTGTCAAATCATTCATAATTTAGCCACTATAAAATTTTACTTATTTACTACCCCTATGTTTCCACCCGTTGAGTTTCAACGTACTTGATGTGAACTAATGCTACAAAGCTCTTACCCCCTCCAATAATGCTTCATTATCAGAATGACGTATTACCTTATAATTCAATGAAGCAAGAAATTATGAGAAGACAATGTACATAACATTGTTTGTCGTTTACCACAACTGTTGCCTCTGATATTGGTATATGTTACTTGGGTAATGAATTAATTTAAAATCTTCATAATATTGTTGTATAAGCAATAAAAAATATTTGCATGTAAGTTTAAAATATTTCATAAAATAAAAAAAATAAGTCAGCTATTGTTTTATTTACTAAATTTGTTTTTTACTTTATAGTTATTACTTTAATATATAGTAACTATCCATATATAGATAATAAAAGACAAAAATACCGAAATCTAATCGAATTTGTCTGTTTTCTGTCAATACCATTCTGTCAATATCACATGACCTTTACCATTTACCTAAAGATCATGTGAAGGTATTAAACTGAAATTAATATTAAATATTTAATTTTATAGTCTCAAATGAGTAGAAATAGAGTTAATTTCAAGTCAACGCAATCAAAATATACGTCCATATATACTTCGTTATTGTAATTTTTATTATATGGTACAATCATTACATAATGCAAATCTGTAGGGACTTGTCAGAGACAGAGAACTAAGAAGCTTGGCACTTTAACTGTCTGAGCTCCTCCTAACCAAATTGGAAATGATTCTACTAGAGTCGACTTCAAAAGACGATTCGAAAATTAATTTATGATAGATCTAGACAGACTGAATTCTTTTGGCTAATTATAGAGTGATTCCGCTGTTATACAAATTAACTCTAAACCTATTTTCAGTCAGTCAGTCAGTTTGAGTCGTATGTAGTATACACATATAATCCGTATTCATTATTACATATATAATATTATATTTCATAAAAAAAATAAGAAAAAACTTCAAAAACAACGATATGTTACTTAAAATATAAAATTGCTTGTATATAAGGAAATAAAGATATAAAAAGTAACCCTTGATTTCAACACCACTCAGCGAAGATGACACCGCCCTTTTATCTTTTATACCAAATTTTCTCGCTTTAAAATATTTTTCAGACAGCTGAGACAAACTGCTGACCTGGTTTACGAATGTTTTGTGTTTTTTTAAATATTATTTAGAAACAGGTAAGGCAAGGTATGTACTCAATTTAATATTTCTTATGTTTGTGAATATCTTAATTATCTTTTCTATTTTCTTTAGGTTTCAATCAAAATTAACGAACTTTTATTGTACTAAATATGTATGTTACTTTGTAATTTTATTACAGTATTCATACATGAAATTGACTTCGACACACTTAAAATTAATGTATTATCATGAAACTTGACAAAGCTTTAGCTTTTGTTTTCATCTTCACACTGTATCCCACACACAGCAGCGTAGGCAAAGGGAATCTAGTTACTTTAGACACTAAGTTCCGCATTTTCCTCCAAATTTTGAAAAAATAATTTAAATGTTAAATATTTGGCGCCTTGACTAGCCTCAACAAATCTTTAGTGACAATACAATAGCAAAATCATCTTATAATAATGCACAGAAAGTCTGCATGTACCGTCCAATGTATACGGTGCGTATGGAACGAAATGTCTTAACACTAGGTATTCTCCGCCTAACCCAACTATTTATATAATATTCCTATAAGGAATAAATCGTGAAGCTAGAAGGTATATAAAAGTAAAAATAGAAGATAAATAAAGGGCAGTCTTTTAAATTCTTGCGTATAATTTATACTCGTATTAGTAAAAGTACAACGGGGTAAATCTCATTTTGAGCGAAGTTTTATACATAAATGCAACTACATCAGTAAGAACATATAATAATATCAAGTGCTTGTAAAGCATAACATGATATTAAGCAATATATTACGTTTTTTTTCATATGACAATTTTATCAAAAAAAACTACAAAATTTAGTCAAATTCACGTTTTATCCCACATGTAGCATTCAAGACATAAACGGAGACATGGTTATAAAAAATGTAAATGGCTATATGTATCTTAATTCATATACACTAAAACTTTAACTACAAGTATACTCTTAATTTATTAAGAAACATAATTAAAAGTTTATTTATAAGTAACAAAAAAATATAGCTAACCACTGGCTTAGCAAAATTTTGGATAACTGTATCAGACTTCAACAATAGGTTGAGCACCTTCTATTAACCAAGCGGTGCCACTATTAGCCTTTTCGAATATTTCTACAGCAGCCTCACCAACTGAATTGACCTCTTGCCACTGTTGCTTGCTTAAGAAAACATAAAAATCTTTGTTAATCTCCGAATCAAACATTATTGGATTTTCCACAATACTTGTCCTGGTAAATCCTGGGCATAAGGCCATTACTCTGACACCTGTTCTATTAAAGTTGTATACATGTCCTAAGGATTTGGAAAAACCGAATACAGCGAATTTGGAAGCTTGATAAACTGGAAGAAATTGGTCTATCCTGTAACCATACCTCGATGCTATATTTATAATTGTACCACCTCGCCCATTCTTATCCGTCCTCATGTGTTCCCAAAACTTTAACGACCATTCTATTACTGCTGTAACATTGATATCAATAGTTCTCTTTGCTAGCAAATCGTATATACCTGCATTGTTAATTAACACATCGACAGTCTTGTAAGTTTCAATAATTCTTTTAAATACAACTTCTAGATCTTTTGTGACGTCACATTTGAAGAATACAGCACGATCAGTTCCATATTTTACGCACAATTTTTTCGCTGTATCCGTTCCTTGTTTTTCATCAACATCAAGAAGAACAGCTACTTTGGCGCCTTTTTCAAGATAATTCACTGCTATTGAATGCCCAATACCTACCGCACCACCAGTGACGATGACAACTTTATTTTTGAGAGTTTTAGCCATATTAACTGCGCAGACTAGTTAAAGCCAAATAAATTTATTTCAGATAATAGTCTCCTTATAAGTACAACAAGGGTCATGAGTCAAAGTCAAAGCAAAAATAAACACCAGCTTATCTAGCACTTAAATATAACGTGCCACTCATATGTAGTTACTAATAGTTTGCGCTAACATTTTTTTCATCCGCGTGTACGTCAGAATGTATAACTGGTTGTAAAATTATTAAAATTCATTTTTATTGTAAGGTCTAACTAAATGGTATACAATATTTTTATTATTTATTTGTTTATTATTAGCTTAGTATTATTTAATATATATTCTACTAGCGACCCGCTCGCGGGCTTGCCTGCATAAAGTACTAAATTATTTATAATACAATGAATTAGGTTCTTGTTGCAGTATATTATGTTTCGGAATATCTTAATCTAGTGTTAAGATACTCCGTATTACATTTTCATCCAAATTTTGAAGTGCGTATTGCTTCGACACCGGAGCAAAAAAAGAATTTAAATTTTAAATATTTCATTTCCTCGAGTCACACGTTATGCCCCTGCTCCACGACTGGCCTCAACTAAGCTTTAGTGACAATAGAATAAGCAAAATCATCTTTAAATAATGCACACAAAGTCTGCATGTACCGTACAATGTATACGGAGCGTATGGAACGAAGTGTCTTAACACTAGGTTTTCTCTGCCTAACCCTACTTTGAGTATTAATATAATATTCCGATAAGGAATATATCGTGAAGTTAGAAGGTATATAAAAGTACAAATAGAAGGTAAATAAAGAGCAGTTTTAAATTCTCGCGTATAATTTATACTCGTAAAAGTACAACGTGGTAAATCTCATTTTGAGCGAAGTTTTATACATAAATGCAACTACATCATTAAAAACATATAATAATATCAAGTGCTCGTAAAGATCATCATGATATTAAGCAATAACATGAAATATACTTATTAAAATCATGTTTTTTATAAATATATTACTTTTTTTCCATATAACAATTTTATCACAAAAGACTACGAATAATCTAATAACTTTTCTTCTTAGTCAAATTCACGCTTAATCCCGCATGTAGCATTCAAGACATAAACGAAGGCATGGTTATTAAAAATGTAAATGGCTATATGTATGTATCTTAATTCAGTGAGACAATTAATATGAATTTAGACCAATATATACACTAAAACTTTAACTACAAGTATACCCTTAATTAATTAAAAAATATAATTAAAACTTTTTTTATAAATAACAAAAAAAAGTTAACCACTGGCTTAGCTATATTTTTTGATAACTGAATCAGACTTCAACAATAGGTTGAGCGCCTTCTATTAACCAAGCGGTGCCACTATTAACCTTTTCGAATATTTCTACAGCAGCCTCACCAACTGAATCGACCTCTTGCCACGGTTGCTTGCTTAAGAAGACATCAAAATCTTTATTAATCTCCGAATCAAACACTTTTGGATTTTTTACAAGACTTGACCTACTAAATCCTGGGCATATGGCTATTACTCTGACACCTGTTCTATTAAAATTGTATTCATGTCCTAAGGATTTGGAGAAACCGAATACAGCGAATTTGGAAGCTTGATAAACTGGAAGAAATTGATCTATTCTATAACCATACCTCGATGCTATATTTATAATTGTACCACCTCGCCCATTCTTATCCGTCCTCATGTGCTCCCAAAATTTTAACGACCATTCTATTACTGCTGTAACATTGGTATCAATAGTTCTCTTTGCTTGCAAATCGTTTAATATACCTGCATTGTTAATTAACACATCGACAGTCTTGTAAATTTCAACAATTCTTTTATATACAACTTCTAGATCTTTTGTGACGTCACATTTGAAGAATACAGCACGATCATTTCCATATTTTACGCACAGTTTTTTCGCTGTATCTGCTCCTTGTTTTTCATCAACATCAAGAAGAACAGCTACTTTGGCGCCTTTTTCAAGATAATTCACTGCTATTGAATGCCCAATACCTACCGCACCACCAGTGACTACGACAACTTTATTTTTGAGAGTTTTAGCCATATTGACTGCACAGACTAGTTAAAGCCAAATAAATTGATTTCAGATGATACTCTATTTATAAGTACAACAAGGGTCAGGAGTCAACGTCAAAGCAAAAATAAACGTCTGCTTATCTAGCACTGAAATATAACATACCATTCATATGTATTTACTAATATTTTTAATCTGCATGCACGTCAGAATATATAATTGATTGTAAAATTATTAAAACTCATTTTTATTGTATGTTAAAAAAGGTCTAAACTATTGTATAAATATTTCTATTATTTATTTGTTTATTATTAGTTTATTATCATTTAATAAATATTCTACTAGCGACTCGCTCACGGGTCTGCATAAGGCATTTTATATTTTTAATGTGAAAATTATTTAAACCTTAAGTTGCATTTTCATAATTATCATGAGGGTATCCAATTATTTAATAGAATAAATGGTGTCCGTACATGGAAGATATACTATTACGAAATCGATATAAGCACTATATTGTCGATATTGTCTTTACATTGACACCAGAGCAATTGAAATATTATTTTAGACAAATATTTCATTTCCTCGAGTAGAGATCGAACCCAAAAACTCTGTGCCCCCGCCCCAAGACTGGCCACATTAATTAATTTTCCACTATATAAACAGATGCATGTAATGTCATTACATGTAATGATTAAATAACTGGCCTTGATAAGTATCAAATAATATTATCATTGAGATAATTATATAGTGATTCCTTTACTTTCGAGAATTAATATGAACAAAATATATTTATAATAATGTAAAAATCACAATCACATATTATGTCGCGAACTTATGTATTTACATAATTCAGAATAATTAAAAACTTATCGTATTTTTTTGTTTAACAGTTATTTTTTTTGTTTCGATATCAACAGTTGTTATACTACATGCGAAGAAAAGATATTTTAGCCATTTTTTAAATTTCTATACCTTACGAAAAACTACCAATATTCTTATATTTAACAAAATTCTCAAATAAATAAATAATCCATGTTCGTCACATACCTTTGTAACAGTATATACCTTGAGTATAGGTAAAAAATAAATAAATAAATAAAATAAAATATGCATGGCAATGCACATAAATAACATAGTTAATTATGAATAATACAAACTATATATTTTGAATAAAATATTAATCGAGACGTTGTAACAGTATGTACCTATGGTATAAGTTAAAAATAAATAAATAAATAAAATAAAATATGCTTGGCAATATACATAAATAACATAGTTAAATATGAATAATAAAAACTATATATTTTAAATATCATATTAATCGAGACGCGTTCGTGTATTCTCGTCCCGAGTGTCGCGACCGTCGTTCCGTATATATAGGAGGTGGTGATGCTCGGAAGGCAGCGGTCGAGTCGAACTCTTAAGTACTACGGTACTAATAAATATGATGCACATAAAGACTCGTACCAAGTATATTATAAATATACTATAATAATTCGAAGCCTATGATGGCACGATCTTTTAGGATCGAATTTCTTATAAAGGCAAT